>JAEVFF010001392.1:14528-59936 GCA_018901945.1 Pugionium dolabratum | reverse complement strand
AGCTTGTCGACCCATAAGCTGAATTTGTGGAAGAGTGCTCTTGATCTGCTTCTTGTCATTGCTCCTGGAGGTACCACTGGTGTGGATACTTCCTCTAAGTGCATGTCCTGGAGCTGGTAGCTCATTTGGTCCGAGTCCTCTTGTGTAGAAGTGGAAGTGCGCGTGTACTCGGCAGGATCGCCTGTATCGGCTGGATTGTGCGCGGTACTAGCCGGAATGACTTCAGGACTGGCCAAGTTGATCCCGGAGTCGGCGGTGTCACCAGGGGGACCGGCGGTGTCATTCACGTCCCCACCAAGTGTGCCGGAAGCTTGGGCCTCTCCGCCGGCGATGTTGACCGGTCTGGTCCTATAGGTCGAGGGCCCGGCGGTACTGTCTGGTCCGGCAGGCGCGCCAGATGGTCCTGCTGTCTCGGGCAAGCTTCCTGGTCGGCCAGTCTGATCTCCTGGCTGGGTGTACGACCTGATGTCCTCATCATTCCCTCCCTCTTCAGTAGGTTTTGTCCTCAAAACTGGATCATCTGCATGGAAAGGGGCCAAGTCAGTAACATTGAAAGTATTGGACACATTAAACTCACCTGGCAGCTCGATCCGGTAGGCGTTGTTGTTGATCCTCTCGAGCACTCTGAATGGTCCCTCTCCTCTTGGTGCTAGCTTGGAACTCCTTAGGTTTGGGAACCTCTCCTGCCGTAGGTGTAGCCACACCCAATCGCCTGGTTGAAAGATCACCTCCTTCCTTCCTTTGTTGGCATGAGTCACGTACTGTCCGGTCCTCTTCTCCAAGTTCTCTGCTACCTTCTGGTGTAACCTCCTTATGAACTCTGCTTTGGATGCCCCGTTGAGGTTGGTCATCTCAGCTGGTGGCAGTGGTGTTTGCTCCAATGGGGTGAGAGGGTTGAAGCCGTATACCACTTCAAATGGTGTTTTCTTGGTTGCTGAGTGCACGGCTCGGTTGTAGGCGAACTCAATGAATGGCAGGCACTCCACCCAAGTCTTTAGGTTCTTCCCTAGTGTTGTTCTGAGAAGAATTGATAGGGTCCTGTTGACAACTTCAGTTTGGCCATCGGTTTGAGGATGGCAAGTGGTTGAGAAGAGTAGCTTCGTGCCTAGCTTTCTCCAAAGGGTCCTCCAGAAATGGCTGAGAAACTTGGTGTCCCTATCTGATACGATGGTCCTTGGCACTCCATGAAGCCGTACTATCTCCCTGAAGAACAGCTCAGCTGTTTGTGTGGCATCATTGACATTGGCACATGGAATGAAGTGTGCCATCTTGAAGAATCTGTCCACCACTACAAAGATTGCATCTTTGTGGTTGATCTTGGGCAGACCTAGAACAAAATCCATCGAGATGTCCACCCATGGATGTGTTGGTATGGGCAGTGGGAGATACAACCTGTGAGGTTGCACTCGGGACTTTGCCTTCTTGCAAGTGATGCATCTAGCACAATGTGCTTCTACTGTCCTCTTGATGTGTGGCCAGTAGAAGTGCTCCTTGACCACTGCTAGAGTCTTGTCGACACCAAAGTGGCCCATGAGTCCTCCCCCATGAGCTTCTCGGATGATAAGCTCCCTTAGTGATCCCTGTGGTATGCACAGCCTTCTTTCTCGGAACAAAAATCCCTCATGGATGTAGAATTTGCAATGACTCCCTGTGCTACACTCCTTGTAGCTCTCAGCAAGGTCAGGATCATCCTTGTATAGATCCTTGATGTGCTCGAATCCTAGGACATTTGCCTCCATGGTTGATATCAAGGCAAACCTCCTTGATAGTGCATCGGCTACCACATTGTCTTTGCCCTTCTTGTACTTAATGACGTACGGGAAGGTCTCTATGAACTCCATCCACCTGGCATGTCTCCTCTTGAGATTGTTTTGCCCTCTGAGGTGTTTGAGAGTCTCGTGATCAGTGTGGATCACAAACTCCTTGGACAGCAAGTAATGCTGCCAAGTCTCCAATGCTCGGACAAGGGGATAGAGCTCCTTGTCATAAGTGGGTAGTTCAGTGAGGCACCACCTAGCTTCTCACTGAAGTATGCCACTGGTCTCCCTCCTTGGGTTAGCACTGCTCCTATGCCTATTCCAGAGGCATAACACTCCACTTCAAACGTCTTGTTGAAGTCGGGCAGGACTAGCACTGGTGCATGTGTAAGGCTGTCCTTCAAGGCCTTGAATGCCTTCTCCTGAGCTTCTTCCCAGCTGAATCCCACGTTCTTCTTCACTACTGCCGTCAGTGGTGAGGCAATACTGCTGAAGTTGGGCACGAATCTCCTATAGAAGCTGGCCAGTCCGTGGAAGCTCCTTACTTGCCTGATGTTTCCTGGTGTTGGCCATTCTTGTATGGCTCGAATCTTCTCTTCATCAACCTGTAGGCCCTGTGAACTTACAACAAAACCTAAAAAGACAAGTTTATCAGTACAAAAGATGCACTTCCTGAGATTGGCATAAAGCTCTTCTTGTCGAAGGGTTTTAAGTACCATCTCAAGATGTGTGAGGTGTTCCCGTAGGCACTTACTATAAACCAAAATGTCATCAAAGTAAACTACTACGAACTTACTGATGTACGCCCTAAAAACTTGGTTCATAAGGCGCATGAAGGTGCTTGGGGCATTAGTCAAGCCAAATGGCATGACTGTCCACTCGTAGAGCCCTTGCTTTGTCTTGAAGGCAGTCTTCCACTCATCACCTTCCTTCATTCTTACCTGGTGGTATCCACTTTTGAGGTCTATCTTGGAGAAGACCGTGGCTCCCCTCAGCTCATCTAGCATGTCATCCAGTCGTGGTATTGGATGCCTATACTTGACTGTGATGTTGTTGATGGCTCGGCAGTCCGCACACATGCGCCAAGTCCCATCCTTCTTGGGCACTAGTAGCACTGGTACAGCACATGGACTGAGGCTCTCTCGAACATATCCCTTCTCCAGGAGCTCCTTGACTTGCTTCTCAAGCTCTTTGGACTCCTCTGGACTCATCCGGTAAGCTGGCCGGTTGGGCAGGGCTGCTCCGGGCACTAGATCAATCTGGTGTTCTATGCCACGTAAAGGAGGCAAGCCTGCTGGTATCTCCTCTGGAAATACATCCTGAAATTTGTTGAGGAGTGTTGCTACTTCATGAGGTAGCTCTACCTGTCCCTGTTCTATACTCAACACTTCCTTGAAAACCATTAGTAACATTAAGTCCTTCGAGGCTAAAGCACTCCGGACATGACTAGGTTGAATAAGAAAGTTAGACTTGACAAGTTTCTTTTCCTTACTCATTTGGAGTTGTAGCTCATGTACTTGGGCAGGTGTAAGAGGAGCTAAGCTGACCTTTCTCTTGTCATGCACGAAGGTGTAGAGATTGGTTCTGCCATCATGCCTGGTCTCTTTGTCAAACTGCCATGGTCTTCCTAGCAGAAGATGGCCAGCTTGCATGGGAACCACGTCGCACACGACTTGGTCTTGGTACTTGCCCACACTGAATGGCACAATGACTTGCTCATGGATCTTGAGCTCCACTTTGTCATCCAGCCATCTCAGTCTATATGGTCGAGGATGCCTTGTCTTCTCTAGACCAAGCTTATCAACCATATATGCACTAGCAACGTTAGTGCAAGAACCACCATCTATGATGAGGTTACATACCTTGCCCTTGATGGTGCAACGGCTGTGGAAGATGTTCTTCCTTTGGATGGTCTCTGAAGGATCCACCATTGCACTGAGGAAACGTCTAGTGACCAGCATTTCCCCCCCACATCAAGGTACTCAATGTCACCATACTCTCCTTCTGGCTCATAGTCCTCTTCATCTTGGGACTCATACTCTCCTGCCTCCGTAATCAGCATGACTCGGTTTTTTGGGCACTCCCTTGAGATGTGTCCACGTCCCCTGCACTTGAAACAAGTTATGTCACGTGATCTTTGAGGGTTAGAAGACTTACCAGGCTCTCTCTGGTCACGGGTTGGTTCAGGAGGCTTGCTCTTGAACCTTGACTCGATCTCTACGCTTTTGCCTTTGTCCACTGTCTTAGGCATGTTGCTTGGTGCCCAGGGTGTCTTAGGCTTGCTGCGGATGTCTTGGCTCTTACGTTTGATGTGCTGTTCAGCTTGCACAGATAGGTGGAACAAGTCCTTGAAGTCGTTGTAGATTTGCTTTTCCACCTTGCAGCTGATCCTTTCTTGGAGTCCATCCAAGAATTGCGCCATCAATGCTTCTTCATCATCATTGAGCTCCAATCTGTTCCTTAACTTCTCAAACTCTTCATAGTACTCCTCTACTGATTTGGTACCCTGCTTAAGAGTACGAAAACGACGTTGCATGAGGTCCTTCATGTCGACCCATGAGTCTACGGGTCTCATTCTCTTCCTCCTTCTGTCAGATACCTCACGATCCCACCAGATGAGGGCATTGTCCGTGAGTTGTGCTGCTGCCATTGAGACTCTCCTAGGTCCTGGTTGGTTGTAGTGATCAAAGATATGATCCATTCTCCTCTCCCAATCTAGGTAAGCCTCGGGGTCTACTTTTCCTGCAAAACTAGGAGGAGTTAGCTTAACATCAGGATGATTTACCCGGTTGTATGTGTGTTCATCTCCATCCTCATGACGTCTAGGAGGCATTCTTGGTCTCTGGTGAAGACCATATGGCTCAAGCCATCATCTTCTGCCTCTGGTTGCCGTGGAGGTCCTCTCGGCCTATGGTGATAGTTATGAGGTTGCGTGTCCTCATCTCCATCTGGCTGGGGTTCCTCCTGTTTGTGCCGTGTCCTAAGGTACTCAGGACCCTCAGGACGATCTGGCTCAGCTCTCACGTGCCTTATGGCCTGGAATCTTACTGGTCTCTCCACGCGCTCCAACATCTCGCCTATGGATGCGAGTTGTGTTTGGAGTGTGGTGAACATGGCCATCATGGCTTCAGCTGCGTCTCTATTCTCTTCTCCCATGGTGTGCTACAAAGAAAGAAGACAATTAGGGTGCTCCTAAATTATTAGGAGGGTTTTCTTTTTATATGGGGTTGAAAAAATTGCAAAAAGGAAAAATCTTAAGGAAAGGAAATTCGACTACAAGAAAAAGAAAACTTCCTAGACAACTTGTGCTAGCTGTCCAATTCGAAATATCTTGGGTATTTTCCTATTCTCTTTTCTTTCCTTTTTCTTTTCTTTTCTTTTCTTTTTAATTTAACTTAAAATTAATGGAAATATGAATTAAACAAAAGGAAAACGTGAATGGTAATGCAAAAGTGAATCTAAACCCTAGTGATACACGTAGGAGGCTAGATGCACTCGGTTTGGAGTTTGATGTTGTTTTTTTATTTTTCTTGAATACGACTTAAACTAATGCAAGAACTAGAAATAAGACAAGCAAAAGGATAGAAAAAACCTGGTTTAGGAGCTTTAAGCTCTGATACCAAAAATGATACAAGCCTTGATTCAAGGATGTATGCGCGTGGGCTGTTTGTAGAAGATTAGGTGAGAAACTCAAACTTAGGCTTCTGGATGGGGGTTTTCTGGTTGGTAAAAGATGGAAGGGTGAAGTGAACCACACGAGGGGTGATGAACCTCGTGATTAATCACAAACTTAGAGCTAGGAGGGCTGGTCTCAACTAGGTTCTAAGCGCACAAGTCTCTCTTGAGAGAAAGCTCGTAGGGAAAAAATTCTACTTTATTAATAATCAAAAAGGTTGTCGAACTACAATGCTGGAAGGAGCCTTATTAATATGCTCGACAGCTTGAACTTCTAGGGTCGACCCAAATAAGAAAAGGAAAACTTACAAAAGTGCACAAAGGAAAAGATACAAAAGTGTATAATCGAAAAAGGACCTATTCCTAAAATGTTTCTGACTCAATAAAAGTAAATATTCTAGATCCTACCCTGCAAAACAGAAAGAGGCAAATATTCTTATTGAAAACTTACCTTAACTTACCTCATGGCCAAGAAATGGAAGGTGGCCGTCTTTGTGGCATGCACGCGCCTTGCTCCTAGTCTTCGACTTGGAGTAGGGTTACAAATCTCTGGGCCTTGACCTCTCTTGCCACTAAAGCCCAAGTCTCTGATGTCCCTTGTGTTTTTGAGAAGCTATTGGACTCTTCCTTGTATTTTTGGCCCATTGTCCTTAGTCGATCTTCTTCTAGAAGCTTGTTGACCCATAGGCTGAATTTGTGGAAGAGCGCCCTTGATCTGCTTCTTGTCATTGCTCCTTGAGGTACTACTGGTGTTGAGACTTCCTCTAAGTGCATGTCCTGGAGGTGGTAGCTCATTTGGTCCGAGTCCTCTTGTGTAGAAGTGGAAGTGCGCGTGTACTCGGCTGGATCGCCTGTACCGGCTGGACTGTGCGTGGTACTGGCCGGAATGACTTCAGGACCGGCCAAGTTGATCCCGGAGTCGGCGGTGTCATCAGGGGGACCGGCGGTGTCATTCACGTCCCTACCAAGTGTGCCGGAAGCTTGGGCCTCTCCGCCGGCGATGTTGACCGGTCTGGTCCTATAGGTCGAGGGTCCGGCGGTACTGTTTGGTCCGGCAGGCGCGCCGGATGGTCCTGCTGTCTCGGGCAAGCTTCCTGGTCGGCCAGTCTGGTCTCCTGGCTGGATGTACGACCTGATGTCCTCATCACCCATGTTAAGGTATCTCAAGTTTTTATATTTTGACAAAATTTGAGACATAAATTGATACGACAATGCATCCAAGTAATCGAATCCATCCCAATCTGTGCGATGCCATGCATTATTCTTCATTTATATGCCTTTACTCAATGAGCACCAATGATCAGTTTAGAATAATCATTTTAACTGGCCGATAACCTTGACATGTCTGCACTAAATCGTTCATAACTTTTGATTTAGAGCTCAGAATGACACGAATCCAATGACCAAACTATCTCAATTTTCTATATTGTGAAAACATTTGAGACATAAATTGATATGACAAAATGTCCAAGTAATCCAATCTATCCAAACTACTTGATGCCATGCTTTATGATTCATTTATAAGCCTTTACTTAATGAGTAACAATTACCTGTTTGGAATGAACACTTTAACTAGCCAATCAACTTGACATGTCCATAATAAATTGTTTTTAACTTTTGATTTAGAGATCAGAATGACACGAATCCAATGCCCACGTTAAGCTAGCTCAATTTTCTATATGTTGACAAAATTGAAGAAAAAATAGAGACGACAAAGCATCCATTTAATCCAATCCATCCAAACTACTTGATACCATGCTTTATGCTTCATTTATACGCCTTTACTTAATGAGCACCAATTATCTGTTTAGAGTGATCACTTTATTTGGGCACTCAATTTGATATGACCGAACTAAATCGCCCGTAACGTTTGATTTAAAGCTCAGAATGACACGAGTCCAATGCCCACACTAAGGTACCTCAATTTTATTTATTGTAAAGAAATTTGAGACATAAATAAATACGACAAAGTGTCCAACTAATCCAATCTATTAAAAACTGTGTGATGCCAAACATTTTGGATCATTTATAAGCCTTTACACAATGAGAACCAACACTCAGTTTAGAATGATCATTTTAACTTATCGAACAACTTGACATGATTGCACTAAATCGTCCATAACTTTTTGATTAATTGCTGAGAATGCCCACATTAAGTAAGTTCAATCTTCTATATTGTGACAAAATTTTAAACAGAATTGGATACAACAAAGCGTTCAAGTAATATTATATAACCCAAACTGTGTGATGCCATCCATTATGCTTCATTTATAAGCCTTTACTCAATGAGCACCAATGATCAGTTTAGAATGATCGCTTTAACTAGCACATCAACTTGATATGTCCGCACTAAATCGTCTATCACTTTTGATTTAGAGCTCAGAATGAAACGAATCCAATGCCCACATTAAGCTAGCTCAATTTTCTATGTTTTGACAAAATTTGAGACATAAAGAGAGACGAAAATCATCCAAGTAATCCAATCTATCAAACACTGTGTGATGCCATGCATTATGTTTCATTTATTAGGCTTTACTCAACGAGCACCAATTATCAGTTTGGAACAATCACTTTAACTGGCCGATCAACGTGACATGTCCGCACTAAATTGTCCGTAACTTTTGTTTTATAGCTCAGAATGACACGAATCCAATGCACACGATAAGCTAGCTCAATTTTCTATATTGCGACAAAATTTCAGACAGAAATAGATACGACAAAGCGTCCAAGTAATCCAATCCATCCGAAAATTGTGTGATGGCATGCATTATGCTTCGCTTATAAGCTTTTACACAATGAAAACCAATGATCAGTTTAAAATAATCACTTTAACTGGCTGATCAACTTGACATGTCCGCACTAAATCATCCTTAACATTTGGTTTAGAGCTCAGAATGACATGAATCCAATCCCCATGTTAAGCTAGCTCAATTTAATATATTGGGACAAAATTTGAGATAGAAATAGATATGACAAAGCGGCCAAGTAATCTAATCCACTTAAAACTGCATGATGCCATGCATTATGTTTCATTTATAAGCTTTTACTCAATGAGTACCAATGATCAGTTTAGAATGATCATTTTAACAGGCCGCTTGTCTTGTATGCACTAAATCATCCATAACTTTTTATTTATATCTCAGAATGATACGCATCCAATGCCCACATTAAGATACGTCAATTTTATATTTTGTGACAAAATTTGAAACAGAATTAGATACGACAAAGCGTCCGAGTAATCCAATCTATCCCAAACTGTGTGATGTCATGCATTATGTTTCATGTATAAGCCTTTACTCAATGAGCACCTATGATCAGTTTAGAATGATCACTTTAACTGGCCTCACTAAGTCATCATTAACTTTTGATTTAGAGCTCAAAATGACACAATCCAATGCCCACCTTAAGCTAGCTCAATTTTCTATATTGGGACTAAATTAGACGCAGAAATATGTACGACAAAACGTCCAAGTAATCGAATCCATCCCAAACTGTGTGATGCCATGCATTTTTTTTTCATTTATAAGCTTTTACTCAATAGGCACCAATGATCAGTTTAGAATGATCATTTTAACTAGATGATCAACTTGACATGCCTGCACTAAATTGTCCATAACTTTTGATTTATAGCTCAAAACGACACGAATTCAATTCCATCATTAAACAAGTTCCATTTTCTATATTTTCTATATTGCGATAAAGTTTGCGTCCAAGTAAGCCAATCTAACTCAAACTGCGTGATGTCATGCAATATGGTTCATTTATTAGCCTTTACTCAATGAGCACCAATGATCATTTTAGAATGACAACTTTAACTGGCCAGTCAACTTGACATGTACGCACTAAATCATCTCTGACTTTTGATTTAGAGTTTAGAATGACACAAATTCAATGGCCTCACTAAACTAGCTCAATTTTCTATATTTTGAGAAAATTTAACACAAAAATAGATACGACAAAGCATCCAAGTAATCCAATCCATCCCAAACTACGTGATGCCTTGCATTATTTTTCATTTATAAGCTTTTACTCAGTGATCACCAATGATCATTTTAGAATGATCATTTTAACTGGCCGATCAACTTTTCATGTCTGCTCTAAATCGTCCATAACTTTTGATTTGTAGCTCAGAATGATACGAATCCAATGGCTGCATTAAGCTAGTTCAATTTACTATATTGTGACAAAATTTAAAACAAAACTAGATACGACAAAGCATTCAAGTAATCCAATCTATCCTAAAATGTTTGATGCCATGCATTATTCTTCATTTATTAGCTTTTAGTCAATGAGCACCAATGATGAGTTCAGAATGATCATTTTAACTGACCGATTAACTTGACATGTATGCACTAAATCGTATATAACTTTTGATTTATACCTCCGAAGGACACGAATCTAATGCCCATATTAAGCTAGTTCAATTATCTATATTTTGATAACCTTTAAAACAAAAATAGAAACGACAAAGCTCCCAAGTAATCCAATATAACCCAAACTACATGATGCCATGCATTATGCTTCATTTATTTGTCTTTACTCAATGTGCACCAATGATCAGTTTAGAATGATCACTTTAACTGGCAGATCAACTTGACAAGTCCGGACTAAATCGTACGTTACTTTTGATTTAGAGCTCAGAATGACACGAATCCAATGCCCAAGTCAAGGTACCTCAATTTTTTATATTGTGACAAAATTTGAGACAGAAAAAGAAACGACAAAGGGTCCAAGTAATGCAGTCCATCCAAACAGCGTGATGCCATGCATTATTCTTCATTTATAAGCTTTTACTCAATGAGCACCAATGATCAGTTTAGAATGATCATTTTAACTAGCCGATCAACATGACATGTCTGCACTAAATCGTCCATAACTTTTGATTTATAGCTTAAAATGACATGAATCCAATACCCACATTAAACTAGTTCAATTTTTTATATTGTAACAAAATTTGAAACAAAACTTGATACGACTAAGCTCCCAAGTGATCCAATATAACCAAAACTTTGATGCCATGTATTATGCTTCATTTATAAGCCTTTACTTAACGAGCAACAACGATCAGTTTCGAATAATCATTTTAACTGGCCAATACACTTGATATGTCCGCACTAAATCGTCTGTAAGTTTTGATTTAGAGCTCAGAATGACACAATCCAATGCCCACGTCAAGCTAGCTCAATTTTTTATATTGTGACTATATTTGACACAGAAATATGTATGAAAAAATGTCGAAGTAATCGAATCCATCCCAAACTACCTAATGCCATGCATTTTTTTTATTTATAAGATTTTACTCAAGGGGCACCAATGATCAGTTTAGAATGATCATTTTTTCTTGGCCGATCAACTTGACATTTCTGCACTAAATTGTCCATAACTTTTGATTTATAGCTTATAATGACATGAATCCAATGTCCACATTAAGCTAGTTCCATTTTCTATATTGCGATAAAGTTTGAGACAAAACTAGATACGACAAAGTGTACAAGTAATCCAATCTATCCTAAACTGCGTGATGTAATGCATTATGGTTCATTTATTAGCTTTTACTCAATGAGCACCAATGATTATTTTAGAATGACAAATTTAACTGGGCAGTCAACTTATCATATACGCACTAAATCATCTGTGACTTTTTATTTAGAGCTTAAAATGACACCAATTCAATGGTCTTGTTAAGTTAGCTCAATTTTCTATATTGTGACAAAATTTGAGACAGAAATAGATACGACAAAGCATCCAAGTAATCCAATCCATCCCAAACTGCATGATGCCATGCATTATTTTACATTTATAAGCTTTTACTCAGTGAGCACCAATGATCAGTTTAGAATGATCATTTTAACTGACCGATCAACTTGTCATGTCTGCACTAAATCGTCCATAACTTTTGATTTATAGCTCAGAATTATACGAATCAAATGCCCGCATTAAGCTACTTCTATTTTCTATATTGTGACAAAATTTTAAACTGAACTAGATACGACAGAGCGTCCAAGTAATCAAATCTATCTCAAAATGCGTGATGCTATGCATTATTTTAAATTTATAAGCTTTTACTCAATGAGCACCAATGATGAGTTTATAATGATCATTTTAACTGACCGATCAACTTGATATGTTTGCACTAATTCATCCATAACGTTTGATTTATAGCTCCGAATGACACGAATCCAACGCACACATTAAGCTAGTTCAATTTTCTATATTGTGATAAAATTTGAAACAAAACTAGTTGCGAAAAAGGTCCCAGGTCATCTAATATAACCCAAACGGCGTGATGCCATACATTATGCTTCATTTATTATCCTTTACTCAATGAATACCAATGATCAGTTGAGAATGATCATTTTTAACTGGCCGATCAACTTGACATGTCCGTTACATTTGATTTAGAGCTTAGAATGACACGAATCCAATGCCCAAGTTAAGCTAGCTCAATTTTCTATATTGTGATGAAATTTGAGAAAGAAATAGAAACAACAAAGCGTCCAAGCAATCCAGTCCATCCAAATTGCGTGATGCCATGCAGTATTCCTCATTTATAAGCTTTTAATCAATAGCACCAATGATCAGTTTAAAATGATCAATTTAACTGGCTGATCAACATGACATGTCTGCACTAAGTCGTCCATAACTTTTAATTTATAGCTTAAAATGACACGAATCCAATGCCCACATGAAGCTAGTTCAATTTTCTATACTATGACAAAATTTGAAACAATACTAGATACGACAGAGCTCCCAAGTAATCCAATATAACCTAAACTTTGATGTCATGCATTATGCTTCATTTATAACCCTTTACTTAACGAGCACAAATGATCAATTTAGAATAATCATTTTAAATGGCGATCAACTTGACATGTCCGCACTAAATCAACCGTAACTTTTGATTTAGAGCTTCAAATGACACAAATTCAACACCCACGTTAAGCTAGCTGAATTTGCTATATTGTGGAAAATATTGAGACAGAACTAGATACGACAAAACGTCCAAGTTATCCAATCCATCCCAAAGTGTGTGATGCCATACATTATTTTTCATTTATAAGCTTTTACTCAATGAGCACCAATGATCAGTTTAGAATGATCATTTTAACTAGCCGAATAACTTGACATATCTGCACTAAATCGTGCATAGCTTTTCATTCACACCCGGGACTGAGAAACGGCCCGGACTCCCACGGGGGGTAGTTATAGCTCATAATGTCACGAATCCAATGCCCACGTTAAGCTAACTCAATTTTCTATAATGTATCAAAATTTGAGACAAAGCGTCCAAATCATCCCATCTATCCATCACTTTGTGATGCCATGCATTATGCTTCATTTATAAGTCTTTACTCAATGAGCAGCATTGATTAGTTTAGAACGATCCCTTTAACTGGCCTATCAACTTGACATGTCCACACTAAATCGTCCGTAACTTTTGATTTAGAGCTCAGAATGACAAGAATCCAATATCCCCGTTAAGCTAGCTTTATTTTTTATATTTTAACAAAACAATTGTGACAGAAATAGAGACGACAAAGCGTCCAAGTAATCTAATCTATCCAAACTACTTGCTCCCATGCTTTATGGTTCATTTTAAGCCTTTACTTAATGAGTACCAATGATCTGTTTGAAATGATTACTTTAACTGGCCACTCAACTTGACATGTCCACAATAAATCGTCTATAACTTTTGATTTAGAGCTCAGAATGCATGCATCTAATGCCCTTGTTAAGCTAGCTCAATTTTCTATATTTTGACAAAATTTGAGACAAAAATAGAGATGACAAAGCGTTCAAGTAATCCAATCTATCCAGACTAACTTATGTCATGCTTATGACAAAGCGTACAAGTAATACAATCCTTCCCAAAAAGTGTGATGCCATGCATTATTTTTCATTTATAAGCTTTTACTCAGTGGGCACGAATGATCAGTTTAGAATGATCATTTTAACTGGCCGATCAACTTTTCATGTCCACACTAAATCATCCATAACTTTTGATTTATAGGTAAGAATGACACGAATCAATTGCTCATATTAAGCTAGTTTAATTTTCTATATTGTTACGAAATTTGAAATAGAACTAGATACAACAAAACATTCAAGTAATCCAATTTATTCCAAACTACGTGATGCCATGCTTTATGCCTCGTCTCTAAGCCTCAGTTAATGAGCACCAATGATTAGTTTATAATGATCATTTAACTCACCGATCAACATGACATGTCCGAACTAAATCGTCCCTAACTTTTGATTTTGAGCTCAAAAGCACACGAATCCAATGCCCACGTTAAGCTAGCTCAACTTTTTATTGTGTAACAAAATTTGAGACAAAAATAGATATGACAAAGCGTCCAAGTAATCCAATCAATTCAAAACAAGGCGATGCTATGCATTGTGATTCATTTATAAGCATTTACTCAATTAGCACCAATACTCAGTTTAGAATAATCACTTTCACTGGCCGATCAACTTGACATGTCCACACTAAATCTTGCATAACTTTTGATTTATAGGTTAGAATGACATGTATCAATTGCCCACATTAAACTAGTTCAATTTTCTATATTGTGACAAATTTGAGACAGAACTAGTTTCGAAAAAGCGTCCAAGTAATCCGGGATATCCCAAATTGCGTGATACCATGCATTATGCTTCATTTATAAACCTTTACTTAATGAGCACCAATGATCAGTTTAGAATGATCATTTTAACTTGCTGATAAATTTGACATGCTCACACTAAATCGTCCCTAACTTTTGATTTAGAGCTCAGAAAATACGAATCTCAATTTCTATAATGTAACAAAATCTCAGATAGAAATAGATATGACAAAGCCTCCAAATAATCCAATCTATCCATAAATGTGTGATGCCATGCATTATGCTCCATTTATAAGATTTTACTCAACGAGCACCAATGATCAGTTTTGAATGATCACTTTAACTAGACGATCAACTTGACATGTACGCAATAAATCGTTCGTAACTTTTGATTTAGAGCTCAAAATGACACGAATCCAATGACCACTTTAAATTAGCTCAATTTTCTACATTGTGACAAATTTAGAGATAGAAATAGATACGAAAAATCGTCCAAGTAAGCCAGTCCATCCCGAACTGCGTGATCCCTTGCATTATTCTTTATTTATAACTCTTACTCAATGAGCAGCAGCGATCAGTTTAGAATGATCATTTTAACTGGCCGATCAACTTGACATGCCTACACTATATGGTCCATAACTTTTGATTTATAGGTCAGAATGACACGAATCAATTGCCCACATTAAGCTAGTTCAATTTTCTATATTGTGACAAAATTTGAGACAAAAATACATGAATCAATTGCCCACATTAAGCTAGTTCAGTTTTCTATATTGTGACAAAATTTGAGATAGAAATAGATACGATAAAGCGTTCAAGTATTCCAATCCATCCCAAACTGCATGATGCCACACATTATTTTTCATTTATAAGATTTTACTAATGAGCAGAAGTGATCATTTTATAATAATGATATTAACTGGCCGATCAACTTGACATGTCCACACTAAATCTTCCGTAACTTTTGATTTAGAGCTCAGAATGACACGAATCCAATGCCCACGTTAAGCATTCTCAGTTTTATATATTTTTACAAAATTTGAGATTGAAATAGAGATGACAAATTGTCCAAGTAATCCAATCTATCCAAACTAATTGATGCCATGATCTATGCTTCATTTATAAGACTTTACTTATTAGCACCAATGATCTGTTTAGAATGATCACTTTAACTGGCCACTCAACTTGACATATCCGCACTAAATCATCTGTAACTTTCGATTTAGAGCTCAGAAGGACACGAATCCAATGCCCACGTTAAGCTATCTTAATTTTCTATATTATGACTAAATTTGAGACAGAAATAGATACGACAAAACGTTCATGTAATCCAATCTATCCAAAATTGTGTGATGCCATGCATTATTTTTCATTTAAAAGCTTTTACTCAATGAGCACCAATTATCAGTTTAGAATGATCATTTAACTGCCGGATCAACTTGTCATATCTGCAATAAATCGTCCATAACTTTTGATTTATAGCTCACAATGACACGAATCCAATGCCCACATTAAGCTTGTTCAATTTCTATATTGTGACAAAATTTGAAGCAGAACTGGATACGACAAAGCATCCAAGTAATGCAATCTATCTAAAACTGCGTGATGCCATGCTTTATGCCTCATTTATAAGCCTTTACTTAATGTGCACTAGTGGTCAGTTTAGAATGATCATATTAACTCGCCGATCAACTTGACATGTCCGCCCTAAATCATCCGTAACTTTTGATTTAGAGCTCAGAAACACACGACACCATAGCCCACGTTAAGCTAGCTCAATTTTCCATAGTGTAACAAAATTTGAGACAGAAATAGATACGACAAAGCGTCCAAGTAATCCAATATATCCATAACTGTATGATGCTATGCATTGTGCTTCATTTACAACCGTTTAGTGAATTAGCACCAATGATCCGTTTAGAATGATCACTTTCACTGGCCGATCAACTTGACATGTTCACACTAAATTGTCGATAACTTTATATTTAGAGCTCAAAAATGACACGAATCCAATGCCCATGTTAAATAGATCAATTTCCATATTGTGAAAAACTTTGAGACAAAACTACATACGATAAAGCATCTAAGTAATCCAATCTATCCCAAACTGTGTGATGCCATGCTTTATGCTTCATTTATAAGCCTTTACTTAATGAGCACCAATGATCTATTTAGAATGATCACTTTAACTGGCCACTCAACTTGACATGTCCACACTAAATTGTTCGTAACATTTGATTTAGAGCTCAAAATGACACGGATCCAATGCCCACATTAGGCAAGCTCAATTTTCTATATTTTGACAAAATTTGAGACAGAAATAGATACGAAAAATCGTCCAAGTAATCCAATCTATCCAAAATTGTATGATGCCATGCATTATGCATTATTTATAAGATTTTACTCAATGAACACCAATGATCAGTTTAGAATAATTATATTAACTGGCCGATCAACTTGACATATCTATAGTAAATCGTTCGTAACTTTTGATTTTGAGCTCAGAATGATAGGAATCCAATGCCTACGTTGAGCTAGATAATTTTTCCATATTTTGACAAAATTTGAGACAAAAGTAGGGACGACAAAGCGTCAAGTAATCCAATCTATCGCAAACTGCGTGATGCCATGCATTATGCTTCATTTACAAGCTTTTACTTAATGAGCATCAATGACTAGTTTAGAATGTTCACTTTAACTGACCGATGAATTAGACATGCCTGCACTAAATCGTCCGTAACTTTTCATTTAGAGCTCAGAACACACGAATACAATGCCCATGTTAACCTATCTCAATTTACGATATTGTAACAAAATTTGAGACAAAAATAAATATGACAAAGCGTACAAGTAATCGAATTTATCAAAATTGTGTGATGTCATGCATTATGCTTCATTTATAAGCCTTTACTCAATGAGCACCAATGATCAGTTTAGAATTATTACTTTAACTCAACGATCAACTTAACATGTCCGCACTAAATCGTCTATAACTTTTGATTTATAGATCAGAATGACTCGAATCCAATGCTCACATTAAACCACTTCAATTTTCTATATTGTGAAAAAATTTGAAATAGAGTTAGATACGAAAAACTGTCCAAGTAATTCAATTTATCCCAAACTAAGTAATGCTAAAAAACATTATGCTTCATTTACAAGCCTTTACTCAATGAGCACCAATGATCAGTTTAGAATAATCATATTAACTGGCGGATCAACTTGACATGTCTACACTAAATTGTCCGTAAGTTTTGATTTATAACTCAAAATGACATGAATCCATTGTCCACATTAAGGTAGCTCATATTTCTATATTGTGACAAACTTTGGGACAGAAATGGATACAACAAAGCATCCTAGTTATCCAATCCATCCCAAACTGCGTGATGCCATGCATTATTTTTCATTTATAAACTTTTACTAATTGAGCACGAATGACTAGTTTAGAATGATCATTTTAACCAAACGATCAATTTTCTATATTGTGACAAAATTTGAAACAGAACTAGATACGACAAAGCGTCCAAGAATCTATCCCAAACTGCATTATGGCATGCTTTATGTCTCATTTATAGTCTTTCACTT
Source organism: Pugionium dolabratum (assembly GCA_018901945.1). Lineage (NCBI taxonomy): Eukaryota > Viridiplantae > Streptophyta > Magnoliopsida > Brassicales > Brassicaceae > Pugionium > Pugionium dolabratum. The sequence goes on along the minus strand of JAEVFF010001392.1, from coordinate 42,310 downwards.
AATGAGCACCAATGATCAGTTTAGAATGATCCTTTTAACTGCCGATCAACTTGACATGTACACAATAAATTGTCCGTAACTATTGACTTGGAGCTCCAAAATACACGAAACCAATGCCCACGTTAAGCTAACTCAATTTTCTATAGTGTAAAAAATGTGAGATAGAGATAGATACGGCAAAGCGTCCAAGTAATCCAATCTATCCAAAACTGTGTGATGCTAAGCTTTTACTCAGTGATCAGTTTAGAATGATCATTTTAACCGGCCGATCAACTTGTCATGTCTGCACTAAATCGTTCATAACTTTTGATTTATAGCTCAGAATGACACGAATCCAATGCCACACATTAAGTTAGTTCAGTTTTCTATATTGTGACAAAATTTGAAACAGAATTAGATACGACAAAGCGTTCAAGTAATCCAATCTATCCCAAACTGCGTGATGTTATGCTTTAAGCCTCATTTATAAGCCTTTAATTAATGGGCACCAATGATCAGTTCAGAATGATCATTTTAACTCGACCATCAACTTCACATGTCCGCACTAAATCATTTGTAACTTTTGATTTTGAGCTCAGAATGTCACGATCCAATGCCCATGTTAAATTAGATAAAATTTCTATATTGTAACAAAATTTAAGAAAAAAATAGAGACGAGAAAGCGTTCAAGTAATCCAACATATCGCAAACTGCGTGATGCCACACGTTATACTTCATTTATAAGCTTTTACTCAATGAACACTAATGATAAGTTTTGAATGATCCCTTTAACTGGCCGATCAATTTGACATGTACGCATTAAATCGTCCGTAACATCTGATTTATAGCTCAGAATGACACGGATCCAATGCCCACACTAAGCTAGTTCAATTTTCTATATTTTGACAAAATTTTAAACAGAACTGGACACGACAAACTATCCAAGTAATCTAATCTATCCAAAACTGCATGCCATGCATCATGCTTCATTAATAAGCCTTTACTCAAAGAGGACCAATGATCAGTTTAGAATGGTCAGCTTAATTGGCCTATCAACTTGACATGTCTGCACTAAATCGTCTGTAACTTTAGCTCAGAATGACACGAATCCAATGCCAACATTAAACCAGTTCAATTTTTTATATTATGACAAAATTCGAAGCAGAACTAGATACTACAAACTGTCGAAGTAATTCAATCTATCCCAAATTGCGGGATGTCAGACATTATGCTTCATTTATTAGCCTTTACTCAATGAGCACCAATGATCAGTTTAGAATTGTCATTTTAGAATTATCATTTTAACCGGCTGATCAATTTGTCATGTCTGCACAAAATCGTCCATAACGTTTTATTAATAGCTCACAATGACACGAATCCAATGCCCACATTAAGCTAGTTCAATTTTATATATTGTGACAAAATTTGTAATAGAATTTGATACGACAAGGTGTCCAAGTAATTCAATTTATCCCAAACTACGTGATTCGATGCTTTATGCCTCATTTATAAGCCTTTACTTGATGAGCACCAATGATCAGTTTAGAATGATCATTTTAACTCGGCGATCAACTTGACATCTCTGCACTAAATCATCCGTAACTTTTGATTTAGAGCTTAGAAACACACGAAACCAATGCCCACGTTAAGATAGCTCAATTTTCTATAGTGTAAAACAAGTTGAGACAAAAATAAATACGACAAATTGTCCAAGTAGTCCAATATATCCAAAAGTGTGTGATGCTATGCATTGTGCTTCATTTATAAGCCCTTACTCAATCAGCACAACTGATAAGTTTTGATTGATCACGTTGACTAGCCGATCAACTTGACATGTCCACACTAAATCGTCAGTAACTTTTGATTTAGATATCAGAATGACACGAATCTAATGCCCACGTTAAGCTGGTTCAATTTCCTTTATTGTGACAAAATTTTGAGACAAAACTAGATACGACAAAGCATCCAAGTAATCCAATCTATTGAAAACTGTGTGATGCCATGCATTATGCTTCATTTATAAGCAAGTCAATGAGCACCAATGATTTGTTTAGAATGATCTCTTTAACTGGCCACTCAACTTGACATTTACGCATTAAATCATCCATAACTTTTGATTTAGAGCTCAAAATGACACGAATCCAATGCACATGAATCCAATGCACACGTTAAGGTAGCTCATTTTTATGTTGTAACAAAATTTGAGACAAAAATAAATATGACAAATCGTCCGACTAATCCAATATATCCAAAACTGTATGATGCCATGCATTATGCATCATTTATAAACCTTTACTCAATGAGCACCAATGATCAGTTTATAATAATTATATTAATTGGCGGATAACTCGACATGTCTATAGTAAATCGTTCGGAACTTTTGATTTTGAGCTCAGAATGACACGAATCCAATGCCCACATTAAATTATATAAATTTTCTATATTTTGACAATATTTGACTCGGAAGTAGAGACGAGAAAACGTCCAAGTGATCCAATCTTCGCAAACTGCGTGATGCCACACGTTATACTTCAATTATAAGCTTTTAATCAATGAGCACCAATGATTAGTTTTTAATGATCGCTTTAACTGGCCGATCAATTTGACATGTGCGTATTAAATCGTTCGTAACTTTTGATTTATTGCTAAGAATAATACGAATCCAATGCCTACACTAAACTAGTTCAGTTTTCTATATTTTGAAAAAAATTTAAACCGAACTCGATACCACAAACTGTCCAAGTAATCTAATCTATCCAAAACTGCGTGATGACATGCATTATGCTTCATTTATAAGCTTTTACTTAATGAGCACCAATGATCAGTTTAGAATAATCATTTTAACCGGCCGATCAACTTGTCATGTCTGCATTAAATCATTCAACTTGTCATGTCTGCATTAAATCGTTCAACTAGTGCCCACATTAATCTAGTTCAATTTTCTATATTGTGAAAAAATTTGAAGAAAAACTAGATACAACAAAGCATTCAAGTTATCCAATATATCCCAAACTACGTGATGCCATGCTTCATGTATCATTTATAAGTTTTTACTTAATGAGCACCAGTTATCAGTTTAGAATGATCATTTTAACTTGACCATCAACTTGACATGTCCGCACTAAATCGTCCGTAACTTTTCATTTCAAGTTCAGAAACATACGAATCCAATGCCCACGTTAAGCTAGCTAAAATTTCTATATTGTAACAAAATTTGAGTCCGAAATAGATACGACAAAGCGTCCAAGTAATCCAATCTATCAAAAACTATGTGATGCCATGCATTATGCCTCATTTATAAGCCTTTACTCAATGAGCACTAATGATTTGTTTAGAATGATCACTTTAACTGGCCGATCAACTTGACATGTCCGCAATAAATCGTCCGTAACTTTTAATTTATAGCTCAGAATGACACGAATCCAATGCCAACACTAAGCTAGTTCAATTTTCTATATTTTGACAAAATTTGAAACAGAACTGGATACGACAAACCGTCCAAGTAATCTAATCTATCCCAATCTACGTGATGCCATGCTTCATGTCTCATTTATAAGCCTTTACTTAATGAGCACCAATGATCAGTTTAGAATGATCATTTTAACTTGACCATCAACCTGACATGTCCGCACTAAATCGTCCGTAACTTTTCATTTCGAGTTCAGAAACACACGAATCCAATGCCCACGTTAAGCTAGCTAAAATTTCTATATTGTAACAAAATTTGAGACCAAAATAGATACGACAAAGCGTCTAAGTAATCCAATCTATCCAAAACTGTGTGATGCCATGCTTTATGCCTCACTTATAAGCCTTTACTCAATGAGCCCGAATGATTAGTTTAGAATGGTCACCTTAACTGGCCGATGAACTTGACATGTCTGCAGTAAATCAACCGTAACTTTTGATTTATAGCTCAGAATGACACGAATCCAATGCCAAAACTAAGCTAGTTCAATTTTCTATATTTTGAAAAAATTTGAAACAGAACTGGATACGACAAACCGTCCAAGTAATCTAATCTATCCCAAACTACGTGATGCCATGCTTCATGTCTCATTTATAAGCCTTTACTTAATGAGCACCAATGATCAGTATAGAATGATCATTTTAACTTGACCATCAACTTGACATGTCCGCACTAAATCATCCGTAACTTTTCATTTCGAGTTCAGAAACACACGAATCCAATGCCCACGTTAAGCTAGCTAAAATTTCTATATTGTAACAAAATTTGAGACCAAAATAGATACGACAAAGCGTCTAAGTAATCCAATCTATCCAAAATTGTGTGATGCCATGCATTATGCCTCACTTATAAGCCTTTACTCAATGAGCCCGAATGATTAGTTTAGAATGGTCACCTTAACTGGCCGATGAACTTGACATGTCTGCAGGAAATCAACCGTAACTTTTGATTTATAGCTCGGAATGACACAAATCCAGTGCCCATATTAAACCAGTTCAATTTTTTATATTATGACAAAATTTGAAATAGAACTATACACGACAAACTGTCCAAGTAATTCAATCTATCCTAAACTGCGTGATGCCATGCATTATGCTTCAGCGTTTACTCAATGAACACCAATGATCAGTTTAGAATGATCATTTTAGAATGATCATTTTAACCGGCCGATCAACTTGTCATGTCTGCACTAAATTGTCCATAACTTTTGATTTATAGCTCAGAATGACACGAATCCAATGCCCACGTTAAGCTAGCTCACTTTTCTATATTGTGACAAAATTTGAGACTGAAATATATACGACAAAGAGTCCAAGTAATCCAATCTATCGAACATGTGTGATCCTATGCATTATGCTTCATTTATAAGCCTTTACTCAATGAGTACCAATGATCAGCTTAGAATGATCACTTTAATTGGCCGATCAACTTGACATGTCCGCAATAAATCATCCGTAACTTTTGATTTACAGGTCGTAATGACACGAATCCAATGCCTACGTTAAGCTAGTTCAATTTTCTTTACTGTGACAAAATTTGAGACAAAACTAGATATGAAAAGTGTCCAAGTAATGCAGTCTTTCCAAAATTGGGTGATGCTATGCATTATGCTTCATTTAAATGCCTTTACTCAATGAGCACCAATGATTAATTTAGAATGATCACTTTAACAGGCCACTCAACTTGATATGTCCGCACTAACTCGTCTGTAACTTTTGATTTAGAGCTCATAATGACACATACCAATGTCCACGTACGTTAAGCTAGCTCAATTTTTTATATTGTAATAAAATTTGAGACAGAAATAAATATGACAAAGCGTCCAACACTACAATAAAACATCCATTTTGCAACCACGCAAGTGGTCGCAAAGTGGTCGGAAAACTCGAAATTGCGACTACTTTGCGACCACCAGAAGTAGTCGCAAAATCATAGTCATAAAAATATGTAGTCGCAAATCAGTCGTAAATTTGCGATTGAGTTGCGACCACGGTAATAGTGGTTCAATTTGCGACTGATTTGCGACCAATTGGTTGTGATTATTTTTGCGACTACTTTGCCACTGAATTTCTGTAACAAAATTTGCCACTGTTTTGGGACTACATATGTGGTTGCGAAACCCATAATCACAAATCAGTCACAAAATTTTGTGACTGATTTGCGACTACAAGAATCACTACAGTCGCAAATCAGTTACAAAATTTTGTGATTGATTTGCGACTACAAGAGCCACTGTAGTCGCAAATCAGTCATAAAATTTTGTAATTGATTTGCGATTACATTAACCATAGCAGTCGCAAATCAGTGACAAAGTTTTGTGACTGATTTGCGACTGTAGAGCCATGTAGTCGCAAATCAGTCACAAAATTTTGTTACTGATTTGCGACCACATATAACACGTAGTCGCAAATCAGTGGCAAAAAGTGGAAATGATTTGCGCCTGATTATAAAATAATCGGAAAAAAAATTTGTAGTCGCAAATCGGTCCAAAAAATTGAGACTGATTGGGACTGATTTGCGATTACAACGGAATTAGATTTAAAACAAAATTTATAATTAAAAATTATTTTGAAATACTTTTAATATGTTGAATTAAAATTAAAAAATATTATTAAAAATAATAATATTTTTAATTTTAATTTCAATATATTTAAATTATTTCAAAATATTGTTAATTAGTTTTTAGTAATATATTTTTCATAATATTTTTAAAAATTAATTTTAATAATATTATAAATTTTTTTAATTATTAATATTAATACAATAATTTTTAATTAATTTTAAAAATATTATTAATATTATTAATATTATTTAGTTTTTAATTAATTTTTAATAACATTTTTTAAAAATATTTCTCAAACTTAATTTTCAAAATTATTATGTTTTAATAATATTTTTAAATTTTTATTTCTTAATATTTTAATAAATTGTTATGTTTTGAAACCATTAATTATTATTAATATTATTTACTAATTAATAATAAGTATTATAATATTAAATATAAAATATATTAACTAATTAATATCAAATATTAAATACAAAGAAATTCAAAATTTAAAATATAATTTTTATTAATTGAAATTTAATTTACAAAAAAATGACAGCTAACTTTCCGGTGGCGAAAATTGAAAATTCGAAGGCGATAATGGGGTCGGGGTCAGAGTCGTCGACGGTTCCCCTGGGTAATCGTTATCCCGCATATTGGAGGCGAATATGGGATCCGTCTGTTGAAAATACCCGAGGAGCATCTCCAAGTTGGAGATCTTCTTTTGGTTTTCTCTATTCTGCTCTTGCATCTTCTGATTTGCTTCCAAAATCTGCGCGTTTTTAAGCATTACATACTCGGGAGAAGTGGATTGCACCCCACTACGTATACCCGACAAGTGTACGAGGTTCAGGCTACCGAGTCCATAAAGACGGTCTCGGTTATCCGCAACAGAAGACTATAAAATAACGAAAACGAAATATAAATATAAAATTTAATTAATAAAATAATAATAAAAATTTGTAATAAAAAAATTGAAATTTTTTTTTACCTGAATGAAGATCTCATTCTTCTTTTCTGGAGTCAGCTCAATTGGACGGGATGTACCATCAGACGTTTCTGTTGGATCGACCTCCACGATCGCCATCTTCTCTTGGATGTTACGTTCGTATGTTTAACATATTTGTTTTACTTTCAAATGTACATACGAACCATCCGGTCTATTGTGAGTCTTTGTAAAGACCTCATCTATTGAGACAGGTCGTCCCAAATTATGTTCCTTCACATAAATTGAATAATAAAAATTTTAATTAAATTTAAATAATTTAAATTACTTACCATTTCCTGGTGGACCTGGATGTAGGATTTTTGACCCAACAAATGCTTATGCAGGCCAAGACCGTTCCGAGCGGAGTTGCGGTTATTGGCGGATTTCTACTCCTCTTGTTAGACGTTTATGTTTCCCAGTAGTCACATAAATTTGGAATTACAAGTTGTAAATGTTGAAAATACTTAGGGAAAATATGAATTTACCATATGTGGTCGCAAATCAGTCGTTATTTTGCGATTGATTTGCGACTGAACATCAAATTTTAAATTTTTGGTTGCAAATCAGTCGCTAATGTGGGACTGATTTGTGGCCACATGTAATTTTTGTTGACTGGAATGCCACCACATTATCAATGTAGTGGCAAAATGGTGGCAAATCAGTCACAATTTGTGTCATAAAACCTTAATTATATGGTTATTGGGAATAAATTGAATTATATAAGAATCATATGTCCAAAATACATTAAACAATAACTATATTTAATACATTTCTTCGTCCTCGTCATCATCTGAAGATAAAATATTATATTGAAATTCATCTTCTAGTTCCGCATCTCTGACATCGAAATCAATTTCTTCCGTATGGTCAACTCTATCGACCAACCGATCTACTTCTATCTCTTGAACAACCATTACCTCTTCATCATTTTCTTTTTGCAAGAGGCCAATATCGTCTTTATTTTTGTATTTCCCCAAAATGTTAGATCTAGGATTAACATTCAAAACACTGAGCCATGTTTGTTATGATGATGATTTAGTGTGCGGATATGGAATATAACAAACTTGATCTGCTTGAGAAGCTGATACATCATAAATATTGAAATATAAATTAGTTATATATTTTTAACAAAATTAATTATATAGTTAATTATTTATGAATACGTAGCGAGAATAAATGGTTCGTATTTGTAGTATTTCCCCGATGATAAGACATCAACGACACCATTTTCCGACTTTCGAGTACCTTTCGAAAGTGTAGGATCATACCATTCACATTTAAAAAGCGTGATCTTCAAATTTATGAGGCCGACATACTTAAATTGAATGATATCTGTTAAAATCCCATAGAAATCAGCTTCATCAGATGCATTTGAGTAATTTTCCCCCTTCACACAAATACCGTAGTTACATGTCTTTCTCCTATGTCCATGTTTCTTTGTGTGGAACATATAACCTTTTGTAAAATACATCGGCCAAGTCAACGCTTTATTCATCGGCCCTTGAACTAATTCTTGAGCCCATATAGGAAAGACACGTGAATCTGTGGAAGTGCCTGAATTGACCTATGATCATATATATATAAAATTAAAGTTAGTATTTCAAAATTAATAAATGAAATATAATATACATGTCAAATAATTAAACATACATAATCTCTAACCCATATGTGGAACTCTTCCTCTCTTTTCGATGAAATGTCATCTTCCGAAAGATATGAATACGTACATCGAATGTGATATTCAAACATGCTACAAAAGTAAATATTAAAAATTAATATATATTGTTTGATACAATGAACTGAAATGTAATAAATGCAATTAATTGTTTTCATATACCTCTCTAGTGGCCGAAAATATTCATAATTCCGTAAAACATATGCATGTGCATATTTATATTCTTTTTCGGAGAGCCATATTTCTTTACATTTACCACTTGGACGACCCATGTGCGTAAATATATCCGGTACTCCAGGATCCGGATATACAGGAACGTCACCTTTATCGAATCTTGTACACCTGTATATATATATTATATTAATTACACGATATATCAGCACGAAAATTTGCCATTCATAAATAATAAAATAATTAATTAATAAACATAAGAATGAATTTATGTTACCTGTTTTTCATGCGTATGTGCACAGCAAAGTAATGTTCCGAGAAGTAAGATATGTCATCATTCACATATGATTTATACTTCATTTATAAGACTTTACTTAATGAGCTCCAATGACTTGTATAGAATGATTATTTTAACTGGCCGCTCAACTTGACATGTCAGCACTACATCGTCTGTAACTTTTGATTTAGAGGCCAGAATGACACGAATCCAATACCCACGTTAAGCTAGCTCATTTCTCTATATTTTCACAAAATTTGAGATATAAATAGAGACAAAAAAGCATCCAAGTTATCCAATCTATCACAAACTGCGTGGTGCCGTTCATTATGCTTCATTTATAAGCCTTTACTTAATGAGCACCAATGATCAGTTTAAAATGATCACTTTAACTGGCCAATCAACTTGACATGTACGCACTAAATCGTCCGTAGCTTTTGATTTATGGCTTAGAATGACATGAATCCATTACCCACGATAAGCTAGCTCAATTTTCTACATTGTAACAAAATTTTAGACCAAAATAGATATGAAAAAACATCCAGTAATCCAATCCATCAAAAATTGTGTGATTCCATGCATTATGATTCATTTATAAGCCATTACTCAATGAGCACCAATGTTAGTTTAGAATTATCATATTAACTTTCCGATCAACTTGACATCTCCGCTCTAAATCGTTCGTAAATTTTGATTTAGGGCTCATTATGACACGAATCCAATGCCCACGTTAAAGTAGCTGACTTTTCTATATGTTGACAAAATTTGAAACAAAAATAGAGACAACAAAGCGTCCAAGTAATCCAATCTTTCCCAAACTGCGTGATGCCATGCTTTATACTTTAGATAATGAGCACCAATGATCAGTCGAGAATGCTCACTTTAACTGGCATACAACCTTGACTTGTCCGCACTAAATCGTGTGTAGCTTTCGATTTAGAGATCCAAAACACATGAATCCAATGCCCACGTTAAGCTAGCTCAATTTTTTATATAGTAATAAAATTTGAGACAGAAATAGATATGACAAAGTATCCAAGTAATTTAATATATCCAAAACTATGTGATGCCATACATTATGCTTCAATTATAAGCCTTTACTCAATGAGCACAAATGATCAGTTTAGAATGATCACTTTAACTGGCCGATCAACTTGACATGTCCGCACTAAATCGTCCGTAATTTTTGATTTAGAGCTTGGAATGACACGAATCAAATGTCCACATTATTGTGACAAAAATATAAATAGAACTAGATACGACAAAGCGTCCAAGTAATCCAATCTATCCCTAACTGCACGATGCCATGAACCTTTACTCAATGAGCACCACTGATCTGTTTAGTATGATCACTTAACTGGCCGATCAACTTGACATATCTGCACTAAATCGTCTGTAACTTTTGATTCAGAGCTCAAAATGACACACATCCAATGCCCACGTTAAGCTAGCTCAATTTTTCTATATTTTTTACTAAATTTGAGATAAAAATAGAGACAAAAAAGCATCCCACTAATCCAATCTATCCCAAACAGCATGATGCCATGCTTTATGTTTCATTTATAAGCCTTTAGTTAATGAGCACCAATCTTCAGTTTAGAATGATCACTTTAACTGGCCGATCAACTTGATATGTCTGCAATAAATCATCATTAACGTTTGATCTAGTGCTGAGAATGATTCGAATCCAATTCCCACGTTAAGCTAGCTCAATTTTCTATATTCTAACAAAATTTGAGACAAAAATAGATACGACAAAGTATCCAAGTAATCCAATCTATCGAAAACTGTGTGATCCCATGCACTATGCTTTATTATAAGCATTTACTCAATGACCACCAATGATCAGTTTAGAATAATCATATTAACAGGCCGATCATTTTGACCTATCCGATGTAAATGGTCCGTAACTTTTGGTTTTAAGCTCATAATGACACGAATCCAATGCCCACTTTAAGCTAGATACATTTTCTATATTTTATCAAAATTTGAGACAAAAGTAGAGGCGACAAAGCGTCCAAGTAATCCAATCTATCCCAAACTGCGTGATGCCATTCTTTAGGCTTCATTTATAAGCCTTAACTTAATGAGCACCAATGAACAATTTAGAATTATCAATTTAACTGGCCGATCAACTTGACATGTCCGCACCAAATGGTCCATAACTTTTGATATAGAGTTTAGAATGACATGAATCTAATGCCCACGTTAAGCTAGCACATTTCTCTATATTTTCACAAAATTTGAGGCATAAAAGAGGCGACAAAGCATCTAAGTAATCCATTCTATCCTAAACTGTGTGGTGCCATGCATTATGCTTCCGTTTTAAGCATTTACTTAATGAGCACCAATGATCACTTTAGAATGATCCCTTTAACTGGCCGATCAACTTGACATGTCCGCACTAAATCGTCCATCACTTTTGATTTATAGCTCAGAATGACACGAATCCATTGTCCACGATAAGCTAGCTCAATTTTCTATATTCTAACAAAATTTGAGACAAAAATATATACGACGAAGCGTACAAGTAATCAAATCTATCCAAAACTGTATGATGTCATGCATTATACTTTATTTTCAAACATTTACTCAATGAGCACCAATGATAGTTTAGAATGATCATATTAACTTGCCGATCAATTTGACATGTCTGCACTAAATCGTTCGTAAATTTTGATTTAGGGCTCAGTATGACACGAATCCAATGTCCACTTTAAAGTAGTTCACTTCTCTATATTTTGGCAAAATTTGAAACAGAAATACAGACGACAACGCGTCCAGGTAATCCAATCTATCCCAAACTGCATGATGCCATGCTTTATGCTTCATTCATAAGCCTTTACTTAATGAGCACCAATGATCAACTTGGAATATCCGCAATAAATCATGTGTAACTTTCGATTTAGAGCTCAGAAACACACGAATCCAATGCCCACGTTAAGCTAGCTCAATTTTCTATATTTTAACAAACTTTGAGACATAAATAGATATGAAAAAGCATTCAAGTAATCTAATATATCCAACACTGTGTGATGCCATGCACTATGCTTCATTTATAAGCTATTACTCAATGAGCACCAATGATCAGTTTAGAATGATTACTTTAACTGGTCGATCAACTTGACATGTCCGCACTAAATCATCGGTAACTTTTGATTTAGAGGTCACAATGACACGAATCCATTGCCCACATTAAGCTAGTTCGATTTCAATATTGTTGCAAAATTTGAGATAGAACTAGATATGACAAAACGTCCAAGTAATCCGATCTAGATATGACAAAGCGTCCAAGTAATCCGATCTAGATATGACAAAGCGTCCAAGTAATCCGATCTAGATATGACAAAGCGTCCAAGTAATCCGATCTATCCCAAACTGCACGATGTCATGCCTTATGCTTCATTTATAAGCCTTTACTCAATGAGCACCACTGATCAGTTTAGAATGATCTCTTTAACTGGCCGATCAACATGACATGTCCGCACTAAATCTTTGGTAACTTTTGATTTATAGCTCAGAATGACATAAATCCAATGCTGACGTTAAGCTAGCTCAATTTTCTATATTTTTACAAAATTCGAGACAAAAGTAGAGACGACAAAGCATCCAAGTAATCCAATCTATTGCAAACTGCCTGGTGCCATGCTTTATGCTTCATTTATAAGCTTTTACTTAATGAGCACCAATGATCAGTTTAGAATGATCAATTTAGGTGTCCGATCAACTTGACATGTCTGCACTAATCGTCCTTAACTTTTGATTTAGAGCCCAGAATGACACAAATCCAATGCCCATGTTAATCTAGCTCAATTTTATATATTGTAACAAAATTTGAGATAGAAATAGATACGACAAAGTGTCAAAGTAATCCAATCTATCGAAAATTGTGTGATGCCATGCATTATGCTTCATTTATAAGCATTTACTCAATGAGCACCAGTGATCAGTTTAGAATAATCATATTAAATGGTCGATCAACTTGACATGTCCACAGTAAATCGTCCATAACTCTTGATTTAGAGCTCATAATGACACAAATCCGATGCCCACGTTAAACGAGATAAATTTTCTATATTTTGGCAAAATTTGAGACAGAAGTAGAGACAACAAAGCGTCCAAGAAATTCAATATATCTGAAACTGCGTGATGCCATTCTTTAGGCTTCATTTATAAGCCTTTACTTAATGAGCACCAATGATCAGTTTAGAATGATCACTTTAACTAACCCATCAATTTGATATGTCCGCACTAAATCGTCCGTAACTTTTGATTTAGAGCTCGAAATGACACGAATCCAATGCCCACGTTAAGCTAACTCAATTCTCTATATTTTGGCAAAATTTGAGACATAAATAGATATGAAAAAGCATCCAAGTAATCCAATCTATCCAAAATTGTGTGATGCCATGTATTATGCTTCATATATAAGTCTTTACTCAATGAGCACCATATATAACTCTTTCTTCCTGATAAAAACACCATTTATTTTTGCAACAATTAATTAAAACCCTAACACCACACATGATTTCAACCTCTAATTTTCTCCCTAAACGAAGCATTCATCAGAATACATATACATAATTGTATAATGAAAATCAAAGATCCTGTCTCATCTCACGGCGAATCTTGGGTTAATGGAACATTAGAATCGTCGGTCGTGCGTAAATTTCTTTTCCTTCGGCGATGGTACACACGAACTGGGCTCTCCAATGCTGAACTCTTTACCCTTCTGCTCTGTCGAAATATCTCCCTCTCCCTCTCTTCTTGATTTTGTTTCTGATGAACGGCTTCCTCTAATTCCCTTTGACGACATCTTATATAGCCATTAGGGTTAATTACGGTTTAAAAAGAGTTGTCCGTTATACCCTCACATCTATTTATGTGGGCTTCATGGTTTAAATTTAGGCCCGGGATGTTACAATTTGAACTGGCCAATCACTTGACATGTATGCACTAGATTATGCGTAACTTTTGATTTATAGCTCAGAATGACACCAATCCAATGCCCACATTAAGCAAGCAATTTTTTATATTGTGACAAATTTTGAGACATAAGTAGATACCACAAAGCGTCCAAGTAATCCAATCTATCCCAAAATGCATGATGTCATGCATTATGCTTCATTTATAAGCCTCTACTTAATGAACACCAATTATCTGTTTAGAATGATCATAGAAACTTGCTGATAACCTTGACATGTTTGCACTAAATCGTTCGTAACATTTTATTTAGAGCTCAGAATGACAAAAATTCAAAGCCCACATTAAGCAAGTACAATTTTCTATATTGTGACAAAATTTGAAACAAAAATAGATACGACAATGTCTCCAAGTAATCCAATCTATCTAAAACTATGTGATGTCATGCATTGTGATTCATTTATAAGCCTTTACTCGATGAGCACCAATGATTAGTTTAGAATGATCAAAATAATTGGCCGCTAACCTTGACATATCTGCACTAAATAGTCCATAACTTTTTATTTAGAGCTCACAATGACACGAATCCAATGTGCATGTTAAGCTAGCTCAAGTTTCTATATTGTGGCAAAATTTGAGATAGAAAAAGATACGACAAAGCGTCCAAGTTATCCAATCTATCCCAAACGGTGTTATGCAATGCATTATGCTTCATTTATAAGCCTCAACTCAATGAGCACCAATGAATAGTTGAGAATGATCATTTTAACTGGCCGATCAACTTGACATGTCCGCACTAATTCATCCGGAACTTTTGATTTAGAGCTCAGAATGACAGCAATTCAAAGCCCACGTTAAACTAGGTTAATTGTTTCTATATTGTTACAAAATTTGAAACAAAAATCGATACATCAAAGCGTCCAAGTAATCCAATATATCGAAAACTGTTTCATGCCATGCATTGTGCTTCATTTATAAGCCACTACTTAATGAGCACCAATGATCAGTTAAGAATGATCATTTTAACTGGCCGATCAACTTGACATGTCCGCACTAAATCATCAGTTAATTTGATATAGAGCTTAGAATGACACAAATCCATTGCCCACGTAAAGCTAGCTCAATTTTCTATATTGTGACAAAATTTGATACAAAAATAGGTTCGACAAAGGGTCCAAGTAATCCAATATATCCAAAACTGTGTCTTGCCTTGCATTGTGCTTCATTTGTAAGCCTTTACTCAATGAGCAGCAATGATCAGTTTATAATGATCATTTTAACTCGCCTATCAACTTGACATGATTGCACTATATCGTCTGTAACTTTTGATTTAGAGCTCAAAATGACACGAATCCAAAGCCCACATTAAGCTAGCTCAATTTTCTATATCATGACAAAATTTGAGACAAAAATAGAATCGATAAAGCCACCAAGCTATCCAATCTACCCAGAACTGCTTCATGCCTTGCATTGTGCTTCATTTATAAGCCGTTACTCAATAAGCATCAATGATTACTTTAGAATGATCATTTTAAATGGCCGACCAACTTCACATGTATGGATTGTGTATACCGATCATTGACCAACTTTACATGGTATCATTTTAAATGGCCGACCAATCAACTTTACTCAACGAGCATCAATGATCAGTTTAGAATGATAATTTTAACTAGACAATCAACTTGACATGTTTGCACTATATCTTCCGTAACTTTTGATTTAGAGCTTAGAAAGAAACAAATCCAAAGCCCACGTTAAACTAGCTCAATTTTTTATATTGTGGAAAAAATTGAGACAGAAATAGATACGACAAAGGGTCTAAGAAATCCAATCTATCCAAAACTGCATCATATCATGCATTGTGCTTCAATTATAAGCCTTTACTCAATGAGCACCTATGATCAGTTTAGAATGATCAATTTAACTGGTCGATCAGCTTGACATGTCTGTACTAAATTATCCGTAACTTTTGATTTAGAGCTTAAAATGACAAAATCCAAAGCTCACGATAAACTACCTCAATTTTTTTTATACTGTGACAAAATTTGAGAGAAAAATAGGTACGACAAAGCGTCTAAGAAATCCAATGTATCCAAAACTGCGTCATGCTATGGATTGTGCTTCATTTATAAGTCTTTACTCAATGAGCAACAATGATCAGTTTAGAATGATCATTTCAACAGGCCGTTGAACTTGACATGTCTGCACTAAATCATCCATAACTTTTTATTTTGAGCTTAGAATGACACAAATCCAAAGCCCACGTTAATCTAGCTCAATTTTTTATATTGTGACAAAATTTGAAACATAAAAAGATACGACAAAGCGTCCAACTAATCCAATCTATCCAACACTGCATCATGCCATGCATTGTGCTTCATTTATAAGCCTATGTCGTCCGTAACTTTTGATTTATAGCTCATAATGACACGAATCCAATGCCCATGTTAAGCTAGCTCAATTTTCTATATTGTGACAAAATTTGAGATAGAAGTAGATTCGAGGAAGCGTACAAGTAATCCAATCTATCCAAAACCGGGTCTTGCCATGCATTGTGCTTCATTAATAAGCCTTTACTCAATGAGCATCAATGATAAGTTCAGAATGATCATTTTAACTGGCCGATCAACTTGACATATACGAACTAAATCGTCCGTAACTTTGGATTTTGAACTCAGAATGACACAAATCCAAAGCCCACGTTAAGCTAGCTAAATCCTCAGTGTTGTGACAAAATTTAAGGCAGAAATAGATTCGACCAAGCGTCCAAGTAATACAATTTATCCAAAACAGTGTCATGCCTGGCATTGTGCTTCATTTATAAGCCGTTACTCGATGAGCATCAATGATAAGTTTAGAATGATCATTTTAACTGGCCGATCAACTTGACATGTATGGACTATATCGTCCATAACTTTTGATTTATAGATCAGAATGACCCAATTCCAATGCCCACGTTAAGCTAGCTTAATTTTCTATATTGTGACCAAACTTGAGATAGAAATATATAAGAAAAAGCATCAAGTAATCCAATCTATGCAAAACTGAGTCTTGACATGCATTGTGCTTCATTTATAAGGCTCTACTCAATGAGGACCAATGATCAGTTTAGTATAATCGTTTTAAATGGCCGATCAACTTCACATTTCCGAACTAAATCGTCCGTAACTTTTTATTTAGATCTCAGAATGACACAAATCCAACGCCTACGTTAAGTTAGCTCTGTTTTCTATATTGTGACAAACTTTCAGACAGAAATAGAATCGCAAAGCATCCAAGTAATCCAATCTATCCAGAACTGTTTCATGCCATGCATTGTGCTTCATATATAAGCCATTACTCAATAAGCATCAATGATCAGTTTAGAATGATCATTTTAACTGGCCGATCAACTTGACATGTCAACACTATATCGTCTTTAATTTTTGATTCAGAGCTCAGAATGAGACAAATCGAAAGGCCACGTTAAGCTAGCTCAATTTTCTATATTGTGACAAAGTTTGAGACAGAAATAAATTCGACAATGCATCCTTGTAATCCAATCTATCCAGAACTGCTTCATGCCATGAATTGTGCTTCATTTATAAGCTGTTACTCAGTGACATCAATGATCAGTTTAGAATGATCATTTTAACTGTCCGATCAACTTTTCATGTCTGCACTAAATCGTCCGTAACATTTGATTTATAGCTCATAATGACACGAATCCAATGCCTACGTTAAGCTGGCTCAATTTTCTATATTGTGGAAAAATTTGAGATAGGAGTAGATTCGACAAAGCATCCCAGTAATCCAATCTATCGAAAACTGCGTCTTGCCATGCATTGTGCTTCATTGAAAAGCCTTTATTCAATGAGCATCAATGATCAGTTTAGAAAGATCATTTTAACGTGCCGATAAACTTGACATGTATGCACTAAATCGTCCGTAACTTTTGATTTCGAACTCAGAATGACACAAATCCAAAGCCCACGTTAAGCTAGATCAATTTTCTATATTTTGACAAAATTAGAGACAGAAATAGATTCGACCAAGTGTCCAAGTAATACAATCTATCCAGAAAAGCGTCATTTATAAGCCGTTACTCGATGAACATTAATGATCATTTTAACTGGCCGATCAACTTGACATGTATGCACTATATTGTTCGTAACTTTTGATTTATAGATCATAATGACACAAATCCAAAGCCCACGTTAAGCTAGCTCAATGTTTTATGTTGCGACAAAATTTTGAAACAGAAATAAATTCGACAAAGCATCCAATTAATCCAATCTATCCAGAACTGCTTCATGCCATGCATTGTGCTTCATTTATAAGCCGTTACTCAGTGAGCATCAATGATCAGTTTAGAATGATCATTTTAACTGGCCGATCATCTTGACATGTCTGCACTATATTGTCCGTAACTTTTGATATATAGATCATAATGACCCGAATCGAATGCCCATGTTAATCTAACTCAATTCTCTATATTGTAACAAAATTTGAGATAGAATTATATAAGAAAAAGCATCAAATAATCCAATCTATCCAAAACTGCGTCCTACCATGCATTGTGCTTCATTTATAAGCCTCTACTCAATGAGCACCAATGATCAGTTTACAGTGATCATTTTAAATGGCCAATCAACTTGACATTTCCGCACTAAATCGTCCATAACATTTGATTTAGAGCTCAGAATGACAAAAATAAAAAGCCCACGTTAAGTTAGCTCAATTTTCTATATTGCAACAAAATTTAAGACACAAATAGATTCAACAAAGCATCCAATTAATCCAATCTATCCAAAACTGCTTCATGCCATGTATTGTGCTTCATTTATAAGCCGTTACTCAATGAGCATCAATGATAAGTTTAGAATGCTCATTTTAACAGGCCGATCAACTTGACATGTCTGCACTATATCGTACATAACTTTTGATTTATAGCTCATAATGACCGTAATCCAATACCCACGTTAAGCTAGCTCAATTTTCTATATTGTGACAAAATTTGAGATAGATATAGATTCGACAAAGCGTCCAAGTAATCCAATCTATCCAAAACTGCGTCTTGCATTGCATTGTTCTTCCTTAATAAGCTTTTACTCAATGAGCATCAATGATTTGTTTAGATTGATAATTTTAACTGGCCGATCAACTTGACATGTTTGCACTATATCGTCCATAACAACTTGACATGTCTGCACTTTATCGTCCATAACTTTTGATTTATAGCTCATAATGACACGAATCCAATGCGCATGTTAAACTAGCTCAATTTTCTATATTGTGATCAAATTTAAGATAGAAATAGATTCGACAAAGCGTCCAAGTAATCCAATCTATCCAAAACAGCATCTTGGCATGCATTGTTCTTCATTAATAAGCCTTTACTCAATGAGGATCAATGATCAGTTTAGAATGATCATTTTAACTGGCCGATCAATTTCACATGTACAAACTAAATCGTCCGTAACTTTAGATTTAGAACTTGGAATGACACAAATCAAAGACCCACGTTACGCTACCTCAATTTTCTATGTTGTGACAAAATTTGAGGCCGAAATAGATACAAAACACCGTCAAGTAATCCAATCTATCTAGAACTGATTCATGCCATATATTGTGCTTCATTTATAAGCCTTTACTAAATTAGCATCAATGATAAGTTTAGAATGAGCATTTTAACTGGCCGATCAACTTGACATGTCTGCACTATATCGTCCATAACTTTTGATTTATAGCTCAGAATGACACGAATCCAATTCCCACATTAAGCTAGCTCAATTTTCTATACTCTGATAAAATTTGAGAGAAAAATGGATACGAAAATCTGTCAAGTAAACAAATCTATCCAGAACTGCTTCATGCCATGCATTGTGCTTCATTTATAAGCTTTTACTCAATGAGCATCAATGACCAGTTTAGAATTATAATTTTTACTGGCTGATCAACTTGACATTTCTGCACTAAATCATCCGTAACTTTTGATTTAGAGCTCAGAATGACACAAATCCAAAGCCCACATTAAGCTAGCTCAATTTTCTATATTGTGAAAAAATTTGAGTGAGAAATAGATACGAAAATGCGTCAAGTAATCCAATCTATCCAGAACTGCTTCATGCCATGCATTGTGCTTCATTTATAACCCTTTACTAAATGAGCATCAATGATCAGTTTAGAATGATCATTTTAACTGGCCGATCAACATGACATGTCTGCACTATATCGCACGTAACTTTTGATTTATAGCTCATAATGACACGAATCCAATGCCCACGTTAAGCTAGCTCAATTTTCTATATTGTGACAAAATTTGAGAGAGAAATAGATACAAAAAACCTTCAAGTAATCCAATCTATCCAGAACTGCTTCATGCCATGCATTGTGCTTCATCTATAAGCCTTTACTCAATGAGCATCAATGATCAGTTCATAATGATAATTTTAACTAGCCGATCAACTTGACATGTCTGCACTAAATCATACGTAACTTTTGATTTAGAGCTCAGAATGACACAAATCCAAAGCCCACGTTGAGCTAGCTCAATTTTTATGTTGCGACAAAATTTGAAACAGAAATAAATTTGACAAAGCATCCAATTAATCCAATCTATCCAGAACTGCTTCATGCCATGCATTGTGCTTCATTTATAAGCCGTTACCCAATGAGCATCAATGATCAGTTTAGAATGATCATTTTAACTGGCCGATCACCTTGACATGTCTGCACTATATTGTCCGTAACTTTTGATTTATAGATCATAATGACCCGAATCGAAAGCCCATGTTAATCTAACTCAATTTTCTATATTGTGACAAAAATTGAGATAGAATTATATAAGAAAAAGCGTCAAGTAATCCAATCTATCCAAAACTGCGTCCTACCATGCATTGTGCTTCATTTATAAGCCTCTGCTCAATGAGCACCAATGATCAGTTTACAGTGATCATTTTAAATGGCCGATCAACTTGACATTTCCGCACTAAATCGTCCATAACATTTGATTTAGACCTCAGAATGACAAAAATAAAAAGCCCACGTTGAGTTAGCTCAATTTTCTATATTGCAACAAAATTTAAGACACAAATAGATTCGACAAAGCATCCAATTAATCCAATCTATCCAGAACTGCTTCATGCCATGTATTGTGCTTCTTTTATAAGCCGTTACTCAATGAGCATCAATGATAAGTTTAGAATGATCATTTTAACTAGCCGATCAACTTGACATGTCTGCACTATATCGTACATAACTTTTGATTTATAGCTCATAATGACCGGAATCCAATACCCACGTTAAGCTAGCTCAATTTTCTATATTGTGACAAAATTTGAGATAGAAATAGATTCGACAAAGCGTCCAAGTAATCCAATCTATCCAAAACTGCGTGTTTGCATTGCATTGTTCTTCCTTAATAAGCCTTTACTCAATGAGCATCAATGATTTGTTTAGAATGATAATTTTAACTGGCCGATCAACTTGACATGTCTGCACTATATCGTCCATAACAACTTGACATGTCTGCACTTTATCGTCCATAACTTTTGATTTATAGCTCATAATGACACGAATCCAATGCCCACGTTAAACTAGCTCTATTTTCTATATTGTGATCAAATTTATGATAGAAATAGATTCGACAAAGCGTCCAAGTAATCCAATCTATCCAAAACAGCGTCTTGGCATGCATTGTTCTTCATTAATAAGTCGTTACTCAATGAGCATTAGTGATCAGTTTAGAATGATCATTTTAACTGACCGATCAACTTGACATGTCCGAACTATATCGTCCAAAAATTTTGGATTTAGAGTTTTGAATGACACAAATTCAAGACCCACGTTAAGCTAGCTAAATTTTCTATATTTTTTAAAAATTTGAGACAAAAATAGATACGAAAAACCGTCAAGTAATCCAATCTATCTAGAACAGCTTCATGTCATATATTGTGATTCATTTATAAGACTTTACTAAATGAGCATCAATGATAAGTTTAGAATGATCATTTTAACTGGCCGATCAACTTGACATGCCTGCACTATATCGTACATAACTTTAGATTTAGAGCTCAGAATGACACGAATCCAATTCCCATCTTAAGCTAGCTCAATATTCCATAGTGTGACAAAATTTGATAGAGAAATAGATACGAAAAACCTTCAAGTAATCCAATATATCCAGAACTGTTTCATGACATGCATTGTGCTTCATTTATAAGCCTTTACTCAATGAGCAACAATGATTAGTTTAGAATGATCATTTTAAGTGGCCGATCCAGTTGACATGTGAACACTATATCGTTCGTAACTTTTGATTTATAGCTCATAATGACACGAATCCAATGTCCACGTTAAACTATCTCAATTTTCTATATTGTGAAAAATTTTGAGATAGAAATAGATTCAACAAAGGGTCCAAGTAATCCAATCTATCCTAATGTGCGTCATGGCATGCATTGTGCATCATTTATAAGCCGATACTCAATGAGCATCAATGATCAGTTTTGAATATTTATTTTAACTTGCCGATCAACTTGACATGTCCGCACTAAATAGTCCATAACTTTGGATTTAGAACACAAAATGACATAAATCTAAATCCCACGTTAACCTAGCTCAATTTTCTATATTGTGACAAAATTTGAGATAGAAATAAATTCGACAAAGCATCCAAGTAATCCAGTCTATCTAGAACTGATTCATGCCATGCATTGTGTTTCATTTATAAGCTGTTGCTCAATGAGCATCAATGATCAGTTTCGAATGATCATTTTAAGTGGTCGATAACCTTGACATGTATGCACTATATTGTTCGTAACTTTTGATTTATAGCTCATAATGACACGAATCTAATGCCCATTTTAAGCTAGCTCAATTTTTCATATTGTGACAAAATTTGAGATAGAAATAGATTCGACAAAGCGTCCAAGTAATCTAATCTATCCAAAACTGTGTCTTGCCATGCATTGTGCTTCATTAATAGGCCTTTACTCAATGAGCATCAATGATCAGGTTAGAATAATAATATTAACTGGCCGATTAACTTGACATGTATGCACTATATTGTCCTTCACTTTTGATTTGTAACTCAGAATGACACGAATCCAACGCCCACGTTAAGCTAGCTTAATTTTCTATATTGTGACAAATTTGAGACAGAAATAGATTTGACAAAACATCCAAGTAATCCAATCGATACATAACTGCTTCATGCCATGCATTGTGCTTCATTTATAAGTCGTTACTCAATGAGCATTAGTGATCAGTTTAGAATGATCATTTTAACTGACCGATCAACTTGACATCTCCGAACTATATCGTCCAAAAATTTTGGATATAGAGTTTTGAATGACACAAATTCAAGACCCACGTTAAGCTAGCTCAATTTTCTATATTGTGGAAAAATTTGTGACAGAAATAGATTCAAGAAAGTGTCCAAGTAATCCAATCTATCCAATATTGCGTCATGCCATGCATTGTGCTTCATTTATAAGCCATTACTCAATGAGCATCAATGATTTGTTTAGAATAATTATTTTAACAGGCCGATCAACTTGACATGTCTGCACTATGTCGTTCATAACTTTTGGTTTATAGCTCAGAATGACACGAATCCAATGCCCAATTACACTAGGTCAATTTTCTATATCGTGACAAAATTTGTGACTAAAATATATTCGACAAAGTGTCCAAGTAATCAATTATATCTAAAACTGCGTCATGCCATGTATTGTGATTCATTTATAAGCCTTTACTCAATGAGCATCAATGATGAGTTTAGAATGATCATTTTAACTGCCGATCAACTTGACATGTTTCCACTATATCGTCCATAACTTTTGATTTATAGCCCCGAATCACACGAATCCAACGTCCACGTTAAGCTACCTCAATTTTCTATATTGTGATAAATTTGAGACAGAAATAGATTCGACAAAGCATCCAAGTAATCCAATCGATACATAACTGCTTCATGCCATGCATTGTGCTTCATTTATAAGTCGTTCCTCAATGAGCATCAGGGATCAGTTTAGAATTGTCATTTTAACTGACCGATCAACTTGACATGTCCGAACTATATCGTCCGAAAATTTTGGATTTAGAGTTTTGAATGACACAAATTCAACACCCACGTTAAGGTAGCTCAATTTTCTATATTTTTAAAACATTTGAGACAAAAATATATACGAAAAACCGTCAAGTAATCCAATCTATCTAGAACTGCTTCATGCCATATATTGTTATTCATTTATAAGACTTTACTAAATGAGCATTAATGATAAGTTTAGAATGATCATTTTAACTGGCTGATCAACTTGACATGTCTACACTATATCGTACATAACTTTTGATTTATAGCTCAGAATGACACGAATCCAATTCCCATCTTAAGCTAGCTCAATATTCTATAGTGTGACAACATTTGATAGAGAAATAGATACGAAAAACTTCAAGTAATCCAATCTATCCAGAACTGTTTCATGACATGCATTGTGCTTCATTCATAAGCCTTTACTCAATGAGCACCAAAGATTAGTTTAGAATGGTCATTTTAAGTGGCCGATCAACCTGACATGTGAACATTATATCGTTCGTAACTTTTGATTTATAGCTCATAATGACACGAATCCAATGTCCACATTAAACTATCTCAATGTTCTATATTGTGACAAAATTTGTGATAGAAATAGATTCGACAAACCGTCAAGTAATCCAATCTATCTAAAACTGCTTCATACCATATAGTGTGATTCATTTATAAGACTTTACTAAATGAGCATCAATGATAAGTTTAGAATGATCATTTTAACTGGCCGATCAACTTGACATGCCTGCACTATATCGTACATAACTTTAGATTTAGAGCTCAGAATGACACGAATCCAATTCCCATCTTAAGCTAGCTCAATATTCCATAGTGTGACAAAATTTGATAGAGAAATAGATACGAAAAACCTTCAAGTAATCCAATCTATCCAGAACTATTTCATGACGTGCATTGTGCTTCATTTATAAGCCTTTACTCAATGAGCAACAATGATTAGTTTAGAATGATCATTTTAAGTGGCCGATCAAGTTGACATGTGAACACTATATCGTTCGTAACTTTTGATTTATAGCTCATAATGACACGAATCCAATGTCTACGTTAAACTATCTCAATTTTCTATATTGTGAAAAATTTTGAGATAGAAATAGATTCAACAAAGGGTCCAAGTAATCCAATCTATCCCAATGTGCGTCATGGCATGCATTGTGCATCATTTATAAGCCGATACTCAATGAGCATCAATGATAAGTTTTGAATATTTATTTTAACTTGCCGATCAACTTGACATGTCCGCACTAAATAGTCCATAACTTTAGATTTAGAACACAAAATGACATAAATCTAAATCCCACGTTAACCTAGCTCAATTTTCTATATTGTGACAAAATTTGAGACAGAAATAAATTCGACAAAGCATCCAAGTAATCCAGTCTATCTAGAACTGATTCATGCCATGCATTGTGTTTCATTTATAAGCTGTTGCTCAATGAGCATCAGTGATCAGTTTTGAATGATCATTTTAAGTGGTCGATAACCTTGACATGTATGCACTATATTGTTCGTAACTTTTGATTTATAGCTCATAATGACACGAATCTAATGCCCATTTTAAGCTAGCTCAATTTTTCATATTGTGACAAAATTTGAGATAGAAATAGATTCGACAAAGCGTCCAAGTAATCTAATCTATCCAAAACTGTGTCTTGCCATGCATTGTGCTTCATTAATAGGCCTTTACTCAATGAGCATCAATGATCAGGTTAGAATAATAATATTAACTGGCTGATTAACTTGACATGTATGCACTATATCGTCCTTCACTTTTGATTTATAACTCAGAATGACACGAATCCAACGCCCACGTTAACCTAGCTTAATTTTCTATATTGTGACAAATTTGAGACAGAAATAGATTTGACAAAGCATCCAAGTAATCCAATCGATACATAACTGCTTCATGCCATGCATTGTGCTTCATTTATAAGTCGTTACTCAATGAGCATTAGTGATCAGTTTAGAATGATCATTTTAACTGACCGATCAACTTGACATCTCCGAACTATATCGTCCAAAAATTTTGGATTTAGAGTTTTGAATGACACAAATTCAAGACCCACGTTAAGCTAGCTCAATTTTCTATATTGTGGAAAAATTTGAGACAGAAATAGATTCAAGAAAGTGTCCAAGTAATCCAATCTATACAATATTGCGTCATGCCATGCATTGTGATTCATTTATAAGCCATTACTCAATGAGCATCAATGATTTGTTTAGAATAATTATTTTAACAGGCCGATCAACTTGACATGTCTGCACTATGTCGTTCATAACTTTTGGTTTATAGCTCAGAATGACACGAATCCAATGCCCAATTACACTAGGTCAATTTTTTATATCGTGACAAAATTTGTGACTGAAATATATTCGACAAAGTGTCCAAGTAATCAATTATATCTAAAACTGCGTCATGCCATGTATTGTGATTCATTTATAAGCCTTTACTCAATGAGCATCAATGATGAGTTTAGAATGATCATTTTAACTGCCGATCAACTTGACATGTTTCCACTATATCGTCCATAACTTTTGATTTATAGCCCCGAATCACACGAATCCAACGTCCACGTTAAGCTACCTCAATTTTCTATATTGTGATAAATTTGAGACAGAAATAGATTCGACAAAGCATCCAAGTAATCCAATCGATACATAACTGCTTCATGCCATGCATTGTGCTTCATTTATAAGTCGTTCCTCAATGAGCATCAGTGATCAGTTTAGAATTGTCATTTTAACTGACTGATCAACTTGACATGTCCGAACTATATCGTCCGAAAATTTTGGATTAAGAGTTTTGAATGACACAAATTCAAGACCCACGTTAAGGTAGCTCAATTTTCTATATTTTTAAAACATTTGAGACAAAAATATATACGAAAAACCGTCAAGTAATCCAATCTATCTAGAACTGCTTCATGCCATATATTGTGATTCATTTATAAGACTTTACTAAATGAGCATTAATGATAAGTTTAGAATGATCATTTTAACTGGCTGATCAACTTGACATGTCTACACTATATCGTACATAACTTTTGATTTAGAGCTCAGAATGACACGAATCCAATTCCCATCTTAAGCTAGCTCAATATTCTATAGTGTGACAACATTTGATAGGGAAATAGATACGAAAAACCTTCAAGTAATCCAATCTATCCAGAACTGCTTCATGACATGCATTGTGCTTCATTCATAAGCCTTTACTCAATGAGCACCAAAGATTAGTTTAGAATGGTCATTTTAAGTGGCCGATCAACCTGACATGTGAACATTATATCGTTCGTAACTTTTGATTTATAGCTCATAATGACACGAATCCAATGTCCACATTAAACTATCTCAATGTTCTATATTGTGACAAAATTTGTGATAGAAATAGATTCGACAAACCGTCAAGTAATCCAATCTATCTAAAACTGCTTCATACCATATAGTGTGATTCATTTATAAGACTTTACTAAATGAGCATCAATGATAAGTTTAGAATGATCATTTTAACTGGCCGATCAACTTGACATGCCTGCACTATATCGTACATAACTTTAGATTTAGAGCTCAGAATGACACGAATCCAATTCCCATCTTAAGCTAGCTCAATATTCCATAGTGTGACAAAATTTGATAGAGAAATAGATACGAAAAACCTTCAAGTAATCCAA
>JAEVFF010001392.1:0-14121 GCA_018901945.1 Pugionium dolabratum | reverse complement strand
GTTTCGAATGATCATTTTAAGTGGTCGATAACCTTGACATGTATGCACTATATTGTTCGTAACTTTTGATTTATAGCTCATAATGACACGAATCTAATGCCCATTTTAAGCTAGCTCAATTTTTCATATTGTGACAAAATTTGAGATAGAAATAGATTCGACAAAGCGTCCAAGTAATCTAATCTATCCAAAACTGTGTCTTGCCATGCATTGTGCTTCATTAATAGGCCTTTACTCAATGAGCATCAATGATCAGGTTAGAATAATAATATTAACTGGCCGATTAACTTGACATGTATGCACTATATTGTCCTTCACTTTTGATTTGTAACTCAGAATGACACGAATCCAACGCCCACGTTAAGCTAGCTTAATTTTCTATATTGTGACAAATTTGAGACAGAAATAGATTTGACAAAACATCCAAGTAATCCAATCGATACATAACTGCTTCATGCCATGCATTGTGCTTCATTTATAAGTCGTTACTCAATGAGCATTAGTGATCAGTTTAGAATGATCATTTTAACTGACCGATCAACTTGACATCTCCGAACTATATCGTCCAAAAATTTTGGATATAGAGTTTTGAATGACACAAATTCAAGACCCACGTTAAGCTAGCTCAATTTTCTATATTGTGGAAAAATTTGTGACAGAAATAGATTCAAGAAAGTGTCCAAGTAATCCAATCTATCCAATATTGCGTCATGCCATGCATTGTGCTTCATTTATAAGCCATTACTCAATGAGCATCAATGATTTGTTTAGAATAATTATTTTAACAGGCCGATCAACTTGACATGTCTGCACTATGTCGTTCATAACTTTTGGTTTATAGCTCAGAATGACACGAATCCAATGCCCAATTACACTAGGTCAATTTTCTATATCGTGACAAAATTTGTGACTAAAATATATTCGACAAAGTGTCCAAGTAATCAATTATATCTAAAACTGCGTCATGCCATGTATTGTGATTCATTTATAAGCCTTTACTCAATGAGCATCAATGATGAGTTTAGAATGATCATTTTAACTGCCGATCAACTTGACATGTTTCCACTATATCGTCCATAACTTTTGATTTATAGCCCCGAATCACACGAATCCAACGTCCACGTTAAGCTACCTCAATTTTCTATATTGTGATAAATTTGAGACAGAAATAGATTCGACAAAGCATCCAAGTAATCCAATCGATACATAACTGCTTCATGCCATGCATTGTGCTTCATTTATAAGTCGTTCCTCAATGAGCATCAGGGATCAGTTTAGAATTGTCATTTTAACTGACCGATCAACTTGACATGTCCGAACTATATCGTCCGAAAATTTTGGATTTAGAGTTTTGAATGACACAAATTCAACACCCACGTTAAGGTAGCTCAATTTTCTATATTTTTAAAACATTTGAGACAAAAATATATACGAAAAACCGTCAAGTAATCCAATCTATCTAGAACTGCTTCATGCCATATATTGTTATTCATTTATAAGACTTTACTAAATGAGCATTAATGATAAGTTTAGAATGATCATTTTAACTGGCTGATCAACTTGACATGTCTACACTATATCGTACATAACTTTTGATTTATAGCTCAGAATGACACGAATCCAATTCCCATCTTAAGCTAGCTCAATATTCTATAGTGTGACAACATTTGATAGAGAAATAGATACGAAAAACTTCAAGTAATCCAATCTATCCAGAACTGTTTCATGACATGCATTGTGCTTCATTCATAAGCCTTTACTCAATGAGCACCAAAGATTAGTTTAGAATGGTCATTTTAAGTGGCCGATCAACCTGACATGTGAACATTATATCGTTCGTAACTTTTGATTTATAGCTCATAATGACACGAATCCAATGTCCACATTAAACTATCTCAATGTTCTATATTGTGACAAAATTTGTGATAGAAATAGATTCGACAAACCGTCAAGTAATCCAATCTATCTAAAACTGCTTCATACCATATAGTGTGATTCATTTATAAGACTTTACTAAATGAGCATCAATGATAAGTTTAGAATGATCATTTTAACTGGCCGATCAACTTGACATGCCTGCACTATATCGTACATAACTTTAGATTTAGAGCTCAGAATGACACGAATCCAATTCCCATCTTAAGCTAGCTCAATATTCCATAGTGTGACAAAATTTGATAGAGAAATAGATACGAAAAACCTTCAAGTAATCCAATCTATCCAGAACTATTTCATGACGTGCATTGTGCTTCATTTATAAGCCTTTACTCAATGAGCAACAATGATTAGTTTAGAATGATCATTTTAAGTGGCCGATCAAGTTGACATGTGAACACTATATCGTTCGTAACTTTTGATTTATAGCTCATAATGACACGAATCCAATGTCTACGTTAAACTATCTCAATTTTCTATATTGTGAAAAATTTTGAGATAGAAATAGATTCAACAAAGGGTCCAAGTAATCCAATCTATCCCAATGTGCGTCATGGCATGCATTGTGCATCATTTATAAGCCGATACTCAATGAGCATCAATGATAAGTTTTGAATATTTATTTTAACTTGCCGATCAACTTGACATGTCCGCACTAAATAGTCCATAACTTTAGATTTAGAACACAAAATGACATAAATCTAAATCCCACGTTAACCTAGCTCAATTTTCTATATTGTGACAAAATTTGAGACAGAAATAAATTCGACAAAGCATCCAAGTAATCCAGTCTATCTAGAACTGATTCATGCCATGCATTGTGTTTCATTTATAAGCTGTTGCTCAATGAGCATCAGTGATCAGTTTTGAATGATCATTTTAAGTGGTCGATAACCTTGACATGTATGCACTATATTGTTCGTAACTTTTGATTTATAGCTCATAATGACACGAATCTAATGCCCATTTTAAGCTAGCTCAATTTTTCATATTGTGACAAAATTTGAGATAGAAATAGATTCGACAAAGCGTCCAAGTAATCTAATCTATCCAAAACTGTGTCTTGCCATGCATTGTGCTTCATTAATAGGCCTTTACTCAATGAGCATCAATGATCAGGTTAGAATAATAATATTAACTGGCCGATTAACTTGACATGTATGCACTATATTGTCCTTCACTTTTGATTTGTAACTCAGAATGACACGAATCCAACGCCCACGTTAAGCTAGCTTAATTTTCTATATTGTGACAAATTTGAGACAGAAATAGATTTGACAAAACATCCAAGTAATCCAATCGATACATAACTGCTTCATGCCATGCATTGTGCTTCATTTATAAGTCGTTACTCAATGAGCATTAGTGATCAGTTTAGAATGATCATTTTAACTGACCGATCAACTTGACATCTCCGAACTATATCGTCCAAAAATTTTGGATTTAGAGTTTTGAATGACACAAATTCAAGACCCACGTTAAGCTAGCTCAATTTTCTATATTGTGGAAAAATTTGAGACAGAAATAGATTCAAGAAAGTGTCCAAGTAATCCAATCTATACAATATTGCGTCATGCCATGCATTGTGATTCATTTATAAGCCATTACTCAATGAGCATCAATGATTTGTTTAGAATAATTATTTTAACAGGCCGATCAACTTGACATGTCTGCACTATGTCGTTCATAACTTTTGGTTTATAGCTCAGAATGACACGAATCCAATGCCCAATTACACTAGGTCAATTTTTTATATCGTGACAAAATTTGTGACTGAAATATATTCGACAAAGTGTCCAAGTAATCAATTATATCTAAAACTGCGTCATGCCATGTATTGTGATTCATTTATAAGCCTTTACTCAATGAGCATCAATGATGAGTTTAGAATGATCATTTTAACTGCCGATCAACTTGACATGTTTCCACTATATCGTCCATAACTTTTGATTTATAGCTCCGAATCACACGAATCCAACGCCCACGTTAAGCTACCTCAATTTTCTATATTGTGATAAATTTGAGACAGAAATAGATTCGACAAAGCATCCAAGTAATCCAATCGATACATAACTGCTTCATGCCATGCATTGTGCTTCATTTATAAGTCGTTCCTCAATGAGCATCAGTGATCAGTTTAGAATTGTCATTTTAACTGACTGATCAACTTGACATGTCCGAACTATATCGTCCGAAAATTTTGGATTAAGAGTTTTGAATGACACAAATTCAAGACCCACGTTAAGGTAGCTCAATTTTCTATATTTTTAAAACATTTGAGACAAAAATATATACGAAAAACCGTCAAGTAATCCAATCTATCTAGAACTGCTTCATGCCATATATTGTGATTCATTTATAAGACTTTACTAAATGAGCATTAATGATAAGTTTAGAATGATCATTTTAACTGGCTGATCAACTTGACATGTCTACACTATATCGTACATAACTTTTGATTTAGAGCTCAGAATGACACGAATCCAATTCCCATCTTAAGCTAGCTCAATATTCTATAGTGTGACAACATTTGATAGGGAAATAGATACGAAAAACCTTCAAGTAATCCAATCTATCCAGAACTGCTTCATGACATGCATTGTGCTTCATTCATAAGCCTTTACTCAATGAGCACCAAAGATTAGTTTAGAATGGTCATTTTAAGTGGCCGATCAACCTGACATGTGAACATTATATCGTTCGTAACTTTTGATTTATAGCTCATAATGACACGAATCCAATGTCCACATTAAACTATCTCAATGTTCTATATTGTGACAAAATTTGTGATAGAAATAGATTCGACAAACCGTCAAGTAATCCAATCTATCTAAAACTGCTTCATACCATATAGTGTGATTCATTTATAAGACTTTACTAAATGAGCATCAATGATAAGTTTAGAATGATCATTTTAACTGGCCGATCAACTTGACATGCCTGCACTATATCGTACATAACTTTAGATTTAGAGCTCAGAATGACACGAATCCAATTCCCATCTTAAGCTAGCTCAATATTCCATAGTGTGACAAAATTTGATAGAGAAATAGATACGAAAAACCTTCAAGTAATCCAATCTATCCAGAACTGTTTCATGACGTGCATTGTGCTTCATTTATAAGTCTTTACTCAATGAGCAACAATGATTAGTTTAGAATGATCATTTTAAGTGGCCGATCAAGTTGACATGTGAACACTATATCGTTCGTAACTTTTGATTTATAGCTCATAATGACACGAATCCAATGTCCACGTTAAACTATCTCAATTTTCAATATTGTGAAAAATTTTGAGATAGAAATAGATTCAACAAAGGGTCCAAGTAATCCAATCTATCCCCATGTGCGTCATGGCATGCATTGTGCATCATTTATAAGCCGATACTCAATGAGCATCAATGATCAGTTTTGAATATTTATTTTAACTTGCCGATCAACTTGACATGTCTACACTAAATCGTCCATAATTTTGGATTTAGAACACAAAATGACATAAATCTAAATCCCACATTAACCTAGCTCAATTTTCTATATTGTGACAAAATTTGAGACAGAAATAAATTCGACAAAGCATCCAAGTAATCCAATCTATCAAGAACTGATTCATGCCATGCATTGTGTTTCATTTATAAGCTGTTGCTCAATGAGCATCAATGATCAGTTTCGAATGATCATTTTAAGTGGCCGATAACCTTGACATGTATGCACTATATTGTTTGTAACTTTTGATTTATAGCTCATAATGACACGAATCTAATGCCCATTTTAAGCTAGCTCAATTTTTCATATTGTGACAAAATTTGAGATAAAAATAGATTCGACAAAGCGTCCAAGTAATCTAATCTATCCAAAACTGTGTATTGCCATGCATTGTGCTTCATTAATAGGCCTTTACTCAATGAGCATCAATGATCAGGTTAGAATAATAATATTAACTGGCCGATTAACTTGACATGTATGCACTATATCGTCCTTCACTTTTGATTTATAACTCAGAATGACACGAACCCAAAGCCCACGTTAAGCTAGCTTAATTTTCTATATTGTGACAAATTTGAGACAGAAATAGATTTGACAAAGCATCCAAGTAATCCAATCAATACATAACTGCTTCATGCCATGCATTGTGCTTCATTTATAAGTCGTTACTCAATGAGCATTAGTGATCAGTTTAGAATGATCATTTTAACTGACCGATCAACTTGACATATCCGAACTATACCGTCCAAAAATTTTGGATTTAGAGTTTTGAATGACACAAATTCAAGACCCACGTTAAGCTAGCTCAATTTTCTATATTGTGGAAAAATTTGAGACAGAAATAGATTCAAAAAAGTGTCCAAGTAATCCAATCTATCCAATATTGCGTCATGCCATGCATTGTGCTTCATTTATAAGCCATTACTCAATGAGCATCAATGATTTGTTTAGAATAATTATTTTAACAGGCTGATCAACTTGACATGTCTGCACTATGTCGATCATAACTTTTGGTTTACAGCTCAGAATGACACGAATCCAATGCCCAATTACGCTAGGTCAATTTTCTATATCGTGGCAAAATTTGTGACTGAAATATATTCGACAAAGTGTCCAAGTAATCAATTATATCTAAAACTGCATCATGCCATGTATTGTGATTCATTTATAAGCCTTTACTCAATGAGCATCAATGATGAGTTTAGAATTATCATTTTAACTGCCGATCAACTTGACATGTTTCCACTATATCGTCCATAACTTTTGATTTATTGCTCCGAATCACACGAATCCAACGCCCACGTTAAGCTAGCTCAATTTTCTATATTGTGATAAATTTGAGACAGAAATAGATTCGACAAAGCATCCAAGTAATCCAATCGATACATAACTTCTTCATGCCATGCATTGTGCTTCATTTATAAGTCGTTCCTCAATGAGCATCAGTGATCAGTTTAGAATTGTCATTTTAACTGACCGATCAACTTGACATGTCCGAACTATATCGTCCGAAAATTTTGGATTTAGAGTTTTGAATGACACAAATTCAAGACCCACGTTAAGGTAGCTCAATTTTCTATATTTTTAAAACATTTGAGACAAAAATATATACGAAAAACCGTCAAGTAATCCAATCTATCTAGAACTGCTTCATGCCATATATTGTGATTCATTTATAAGACTTTACTAAATGAGCATTAATGATAAGTTTAGAATGATCATTTTAACTGGCTGATCAACTTGACATATCTACACTATATCGTACATAACTTTTGATTTAGAGCTCAGAATGACACGAATCCAATTCCCATCTTAAGCTAGCTCAATATTCTATAGTGTGACAACATTTGATAGAGAAATAGATACGAAAAACCTTCAAGTAATCCAATCTATCCAGAACTGTTTCACGACATGCATTGTGCTTCATTTATAAGCCTTTACTCAATGAGCACCAAAGATTAGTTTAGAATGGTCATTTTAAGTGGCCGATCAACCTGACATGTGAACATTATATCGTTCGTAACTTTTGATTTATAGCTCATAATGACACGAATCCAATGTCCACGTTAAACTATCTCAATGTTCTATATTGTGAAAAAATTGGAGATAGAAATAGATTCAACAAAGTGTCCAAGTAATCCAATCTATCTAAATATGCGTCATGGCATGCATTGTGCATCATTTATAAGCCGTTACTCAATGAGCATCAATGATCTGTTTAGAATAATTATTTTAAATGGCCGATCAACTTTACATGTCCGCACTAAATCCGTCCATAACTTT
Source organism: Pugionium dolabratum (assembly GCA_018901945.1). Lineage (NCBI taxonomy): Eukaryota > Viridiplantae > Streptophyta > Magnoliopsida > Brassicales > Brassicaceae > Pugionium > Pugionium dolabratum. The sequence continues at coordinate 6,421 of JAEVFF010001392.1, read as the reverse complement.
GTATTTAGAACACAAAATGACATAAGTCTAAAGCCCACGTTAACCTAGCTCAATTTTCTATGTTGTGAAGAAATTTGAGAAAGAAATAAATTCGACAAAGCATCCAAGTAATCCAATCTATCCAGAACTGCTTTATGCCATGCATTGTGTTTCATTTATAAGCTTTTACTCAATGAGCATCAATGATCAGTTTAGTATGATCATTTCAAGGGGCCGATCAACTTGACATGTCGGCACTATTTCGTTCGTAACTTTTGATTTATAGCTCATAATGGCACAAATCTTATGCCCACTTTAGCTAGCTCAATTTTTTATATTTTGACAAAATTTGAGATAGAAATAGATTCGACAAAGCGTCTAAGTAATATAATTATCTCCAAAACGGTGTCTTGCTATGCATTGTGCTTCATTAATAGGACTTTACTCAATGAGCATCAATGATCAGTTTAGAATGATAATTTTTAACTGACCGATTAACTTGACATGTCTGCACTATATTGTCCTTAACTTTTGATTTGTAGCTCAATATGACACGAATCCAACGCCCACGTTAAGCTAGCTAAATTTTCTATATGGTAACAAAGTTTGAGACAGAAATAGATTCGACAATGCGTCTAAGTAATCCAATCTATCCAAAATTGCGTCATGCCATGCATTGTGATTCCTTTATTCAATGAGCATCAATGATCCGTTTAGAATGATCATTTTAACTGGCCAATAACCTTGACATGTCTGCACTATATCATCCATAACTTTTGATTTATAGCTAAGAATCACACGAATCCAATGCCCACGTTAAACTAGCTTAATTTTCTATGTTATGAAAAAATTTGAGACAGAAATAGATTCGACAAAGAATCCAAGTAATCCAATCTATCCAAAACTACGTCTTGCCATGCATATTGCTTCATTAATATGTCTTTACTCAATGAATATCAATGATCAGTTTAGAATGATTATTTTAACTGGCTGATCAACTTGTCATGTGAGCACTTAATCGTCCGTAACTTTAGATTTAGAACTGATGTGAAACCTCCCAAGGAATGCACTTCTGGATGCGGTTGAGATAGACTTTGCAACATAATGAATCGAAATTCAATCTGTTCAAAGGTTGTGGATTGAAGGGTCACACAGTAGCTGCGGAAAGACTACTGATTTACCTAGGATAGTAGCTTAGATATTACAAACTAAGGCTACTAAATGTTGACTGAAGGATATTACACACCAACAATCAGATTAAGAAGAGAATCACTCTCAAACTTAAGAAAAGAAGCTATTTTTATTTGAAAAGTTGAATGATCAAGTTTAGAACTGAAAGCCCCTATTTATACTATAAGGGGACGTAAATATGAGGAGCCTACAACATTAAATTGGTTACAATTACAAGGGAGTACTTGACCAAAGACCTTGACCACAGACATTGACTTCATTAACTCTTATTTTGACTATGAATGTAGACACTTCCCCCCCCCCCTTTGATGACGCCAATTTTGAGCATTTTTAATTGAACTCCTTTTGATTTTAAACAACAAATTGGGCTGGTTGTAATGTGATTCATTTTCCTCATTAAAAACCTTACCAAGAAAACCCAATGGGAGAAAACTTGGATAAGGGAAAAAGAGTACAAATGGATCACATACCCATTTGTATGCTGTCTTGAGCTTGTACTAAAATCAGAGTGCTTTTAGGAACTTCTCCATTCAATCTCAAGTGAATTTGTTGTGCATTCTCTTTGTTGAGCATGCGGCTGATTGCCTCTTTTAGTTTCTTCGCTTTGGCTCGGGTTAATGGTCCAGCTGGTAGTGCAAGAGATTCTTCATGTTCCACTGGTTCATTCCTAGCCATGAGCTTCTCCTTTTGTGTGCTTTCTATGCTCGTATCATCCCCCTCCTCTTGAAAAGGATTTGACCTCAAATCTGGTTCATTTGCAATGAAAGGCACAAGATCAGAAACATTGAAGCTTGAACTCACATTATACTTACCTTGAAGATCAATTTGGTAGGCGTTGTTGTTGATCTTCTGAACTATCTTGAAAGGTCCATCTATTCTGGGCATAAGTTTGGATTTCCTTTCAGCTGGAAATCTTTCTTTCTTCAAGTGAATTCACACGAGGTCTCCCACCTCAAATACCATTTCACGTCTTCCTTTGTTGGCCTTTCTTGCATATTGTTGGGTTCTGGCCTCAATATTCTTCCTTGCATTCTCATGGATCTGTTTAACAATCTCAGCTTTTCTTTTTCCACCAATACTAGCTCTTTCACTTAAAGGCAAAGGGGTTAGATCCAAAGGAGATAAAGGATTGAAACCATACACAATTTGAAAAGGAGAATACTTAGAAGCAGAATGTACATAATGATTATTTGCAAATTCAGCATGTGGTAAACATTCTTCCCATGTCTAAGATTTCGTTTGATTAATGCACGCAATAAAGTAGACAAGGTTCTATTAACTACTTCAGTTTGACCATCCGTTTGTGGGTGACATGTTATAGAGAATACCAACTTAGTTCCTAATTTAGACCACAGAGTTTTCCAAAAGTAACTCAAGAACTTAGTGTCTCTATCAGAAACTATGGTCCTAGGCATTCCATGTAAGCGAACTACCTCTTTAAAGAACAGATTGGCTATATGCAATGCATCATCAGTCTTGTGACATGCTATAAAATGAGCCATCTTAGAGAATCTATCAATTACAACAAAGATAGAATCCTTTCCTGTCTTAGTTCTAGGCAAACCAACCACAAAGTCCATTGATATGTCAATCCATGGATTAGTAGGAATGGGTAAGGGAGTGTACAAACCGTGGGGTTGAACCTTAGACTTAGCCTGTTTGCATGTAACACACCTTGCACAGAATCTTTCTACGTCTCTCTTCATGTGTGGCCAATGGAAATGATCTTGCATGACCTTAAGTGTTTTGGCAACTCCAAAATGCCCCATCAGTCCTCCTCCATGAGCTTCCCTAACTAACAAGTCTTGAATAGAACAGTTACGCACACATAATCTATTATCATAAAATAGGAATCCTTCATGCCGATAGTATTTTCCTGAAGCAAACTTTTTGCTAGCAATGTATACATCTTTAAATTCAGGATTAGTTTCATATAGCTCTTTAAGCTGTTCAAAACCTAACAACTTAGCATCAAGAGTAGAGATTAAGGCATACCTCCTTGACAATGCATCTGCCACAACATTCTCTTTACCTTGTTTGTATTTAATGACATACGGAAATGTTTCTATGAACTCAACCCACCGTGCATGTCTTTTGTTCAGCTTCTGTTGGCCCTTTAAGTGCTTGAGTGAACATGATCAGTGTGAATCACGAACTCCTTAGGCCACAAATAGTGTTGCCAAGTTTGCAAAGCACGGACCAAGGCGTACAATTCCTTGTCCTAGGTTGGATAGTTGAGGGTGGCTCCTCCAAGCTTCTCACTGAAATAGGCTATAGGTTTCTTATCCTGCATCAAAACAGCTCCAATACCTATACCAGAAACATCACATTCTATCTCAAAGGTTTTAAGAAAATCAGGTAAAGATAGAAGAGGTGCATGTGTAAGCTTTTCTTTCAAAGCTTGGAATGAGCTTTCTTGAACTTGTCCCCATTTGAATCCTACGTCTTTCTTGATTACTTCCGTAAGTGGGGCAGCAATAGTGCTAAAATCCTTGACAAAGCGTCTATAGAAGCCAGCTAGCCCATGGAAACTTCTCACTTCTCCTACTGTTTTTGGACTTGGCCATTCCTTAATATCTTTGACCTTCTCCTCATCAACCTTAATACCATCTGCATTTATAACAAAGCCTAGGAACACAATGTTATCTGTACAAAAAATGCATTTCTTAAGATTGGCATATAGTTTTTCTTTTCTAAGAACGCTTAGAACCAATGTCAAATGACTAGCATGCTCTTCTAGATTCTTGCTGTAGATTAAGATGGCATCAAAGTATACAACAACAAAGACTCCTATGAAAGCTCTAAGAACATGATTCATCAACCTCATGAAAGTACTAGGTGCATTTGTTAACCCAAATGGCATGACTAACCATTCATATAATCCATGTTTAGTTTTAAATGCAGTTTTCCATTCATCCCCTTCCTTCATGCGTATTTGATGGTACCCACTCTTAAGATCTATCTTAGAAAAGATTCTGGAACCATGCAATTCATCAAGCATGTCATCTAACCTAGGGATTGGATGGCGATACTTTACCGTAATGCTGTTGATTGCTCTACAATCAACACACATGCGCCAGCTGCCATCTTTCTTTGGCACAAGTAGAACTGGCACAGCACAAGGACTCATGCTCTCCCTGATGTAGCCCTTCTCCATTAGATCATTAACTTGCCTTTGCAGCTCCTTAGTCTCAACGGGGTTGGTTCTATAAGCTGGTATATTTGGTAGTGAGGCTCCAGGTACAAAATCAATCTGATGTTCAATGCCTTTGATGGGTGGTAGCCCCTTTGGATTGTCTTCTGGAAAGACATCTTCATAATCCTGCAAAATAGAAGTCACTTCACTCGGTAATACCGGTGCAATGTTAGTTAAGCTCATGAGAGCTTCCTTATAGATAAACAAAAGAACAGGTTGTTGTAAGAAGAGAACCTTCTTAACTCCACCAGTTCTCACAAAGAAACTTGAGTGCTTTTTGTTCTTGTTCTCACAGCCTCTGTCACTTTTGGTGCTTATGGTTTCTTTTGAAGTTCCAGCTGTTTTCCTTTACTCCAACACGAGCTGATCTTGGTACACCTCCTGTGGTGTCATAGGAACAAGTGTGATCTTCTTACCTTTGTGTTCAAACGAGTGTTGGTTGGTGTAACCATCATGTATGACCTTTCGGTCAAATTTCCATGGTCTTCCAAGCAGAATGTGGCCAGCCTCCATTGGTAAAACATCAAAAAGGATCTCATCTTGGTACTTTCCAATGGTTATAGGTACCTTGACTTGGCTGCTTACCTTCATTTTGCCACACTCATTAAGCCATTGAAGCTTATACAGCTTTGGGTGCTTGAACAATTCCAGACCTAACTTGTTTACCATAGTTTCACTAGCCACATTAGTGCAGCTACCTCCATTAATAATGATGCTGCAAACCTTTCCTTGGACGTGGCATCTTGAGTGAAACAGGTTCTCTCTTTGCTCATGTTCTTTGGTTTTGTTTTGTACGCTTAGGGTTCTTCTTGTTACCAATAATTCTCTTGCCATAGGAGGTTCAAGATGCTCTTTTGAAGAATCAGAAAAGACTTCTTCTTCCTCGGATTCTATTTCACCATTATCCAACAGAATCATGATCTTCTTGTTAGTGCATTCATTCGCATAATGCCCTCTTCCTTGGCATTTGAAACACTTCACATCTCTTGTTCTAGTAGATGTAGTAGCTTCAGATTTTCCCTTGACGTCTTGAGTGGTTGTTGAAGGTTTGGAATCAACTTTAGCAATCTGTTTTCCTTCCCTTTGGTAGCTAGGCTTATTGTTAGCTGCTCCATAGCTTGGCCTAGTATAACTTTTCCTTTTTAGCTGTTGTTCCACCAGTATAGCTTTGTGCAACATTTCCTCTAGCTCCACATAATGTTCCAGCTCCATTCTATCTTGAATGTCACGGTTAAGTCCTCCTAAAAATCTTGCCATAGTAGCTTCTCTGTCTTCTGAAATGTCTGCCCTGATCATGAGGGTTTCCAACTCCTGGAAATAGTCCTCAACACTTCGGCTTCCTTGATTGAGTCTCCTTAGCTTTTGGTGAAGTTCACGGTGGTAATGGCTGGGCACAAACCTTTTCCTCATTATGGCTTTCGTCTCAGCCCATGTTTCTACTGGATACTCACCATTACGTCTTCTGGAAGTCACCAATTGATCCCACCAACTGAGTGCATACTCATAAAATTCAGTAGCAGCTATGTGAACCTCGTTGAGCTCGGAATAGTGTTGATAATCAAACACCAGCTCGATCTTCTTCTCCCATTCTAGGTAAGTGTCTGGATCATTTTTGCGATAGAATGATGGTATCTTAAGTTTAAGACCTCCTAAGGTGTAATTAGGCTGACCCCTTTCTTCTCTTACACGCCTAGGCCTCCTTTGGGTTCTCCTACTTCCTTCACTGCCACGGCTATAGTAGGATTCTGTTTCTTCTTTTTGGCCACGTCTTAAGGGATTCCTAGTTCTCCTTGGGCCTCCTTCAGTGTTACTATTGTTCTGAACATCATCAAGCCGCAAATGAATGGCTTCCAGCTCAATTTGAAATGCTTTCTTCATTTCTGCTACTAGAGCCTCCATTAACAAGTTTGGTCCTTCTGAAATTTGATTTCCTCCTAACATAGCTACAAATGCACTTAACAAATATGTTAAAAATACCTGTTCTGAAAAAACAATTTTGATGGAAGATGAAGAGTTGCGAGTGTGTTATTTTCTAACTGAAAATGCAATGGGTTG
>JAEVFF010001391.1:16879-60135 GCA_018901945.1 Pugionium dolabratum | reverse complement strand
CACTTGGCCGATCTCAGCCTGGCCGATCGCATGAGCATCGTGGGCAGGTAACTATTTTCCTCTTTTCCTTACCTATTTAAGTTCTTCTTCCTCATTTTTCTCTCCTCCACCACCCCATTTGCGATTTTCACCATTGAAAAGAGAGAGAAAGAGCTTCTCCCCTTGACAAACAACCTTCAATTCACTCTCTTAAACTAAAGTAAGCATCTCCATCCTTACTTACTCATTATTTCACCTTCAAATCCAAGGTATGGACACTATTCACTATTTTTAGATTTTTGGATTCAAGAAACAACTTGCTTGTGGAAATTGATACATTTGGTGTTGAAACTATTCTCTTACACTTGGGTTCATTGATTTTGTGGTTTACATGTTTCTTAACAAAATTAAAAATTTAGAAAATCTAGAGTTTTTAAGGATTTTCAGAAATTTGGAATTTTGGGTTATTGATTAATAATGTTTGGAAAAGCTAACTGGACTAGGAAATGGAAAAATTGTGAAGTTAGATTGTTCATAAGATCAAAATTACCGGCAAAATGTTGATAAATGAGCATGATTAATAATGTTTGGAAAAGCTAACTGGACTAGGAAATGGGAAAATTGTGAAGTTAGATTGTTCATAAGATCAAAATTACCGGCAAAATGTTGATAAATGAGCATGATTAGCTTACTTGGGAATTAAAGAAAAAATGGTTGAATTTATAAAACTCTTGGAAAATTGGCAATTTGCGCATAACTTGAAATTTGGTTCAACGAAGTATCCCGATCGTTTCTCATTGCATTGCTTTAATATTTTAGGAATATGGCTTCGAATATCAAGGCGAGGAAAATCGCTTTGAGTTATAAGGCTAGAGATAAGAAGCCTATGTACGCGAATGCAAAATCAGAACAAAGATGAACACCCCAATTCCCTATAGTGAATATTCATACAAAAGTTGCACTCACTGAGGAGGAAAGAAATGCACTCGCGGACCTCAATAAGATCGAATTGCATCATGTAAAATTCCTCACCAAAAGGCTATTGAGACAATTGGGATTGAAAGCGAATTTCGAAGAATTGCTTGGAAAGATGGGGTTAAGCTACTTGCGAAATGTCGACTCCCCTTATTCTTGGAAGTCACGTGGAGCTTTTTGGCGACAGTGCAACTCCATTACTTGCATCCAAGAAGGAGGACTGCCAGCAAGGGGTACTTGACGTTCAAAGTGGAGGAGATCGAGTACATTATCTCGATCTTCGATCTCTGCGACATCTATAGATTTCCAAAGACAGAGAAGGTGCATTTCCCGAGCTTTACGAACGCCCAAGAATTCAGGGCAATGATCGCACACAGTACCTTCCGCGGCGGAGCATCAAAGATGGTAAAAGTAAGAAATCCGGTCATGAGGGTTGTCCTGAAACTTTTAGCCAACACGTTCTTCGTAAGGAAGAGCGTTAGAAAAGTTAAGATGGTTGAGTTATGTCTCCTCTATCAAGGCCTGAAAGATATTATCAAAAAAGATGAGGGAGAGCTTATCGAAGACCGCTTAGGGGATGATGTGAACATCAACTACGTAGTTGTGAGAGAGTTGCCGCTGTTCCGATCGTGGGCACACACAGCTACCGAGCCTCATCTCTACATTGGCAGCATACTTACGCCAATATTCCACAAGATCACCGTACCACTGGAGTACTATTACTAAGAGCCAATGAGGGGCCTAACCGATTTTAGGTACTTGGTGAAATGCAAATTCATAAGTCATGTCGAAGCCGACGCAGAGATCTATCCCTTCATTTATGAGCAAACATGTCTTTTATTTTCCAAACCCGAAGATGACGAATGTGCACACATTGGAGAACATCCAGTTCCATTATGGAGGACATCCATTCATCCCACCTCACCAATCAAGAAATAGAGTAAGTACCATTCCGCGCACCGATGCATTATTGATTCCGGCATGATTCAGCGTTTCGTTTGAACGCTCATTCTTACCAAAACTACCATTCAAGCCAAGAACGACCAAAGAGAGGATCTTGTACAATGCCTGCAAGATGCAACAAAAAATCAACAAATGGAAGGGGCACGTTCTAGAGAAGCTCCAAAAGAAACTGAGAATAACTCCGAGATATGTATCCTCCAAGGAAGAACGAGGAGACAACAATGCAGAAGCTGAAGGCGAGGCAAGAGAGGCGCCACAGGAAGAAAATGCTGGTGACAATGCTGAAGGCAAGGCAGGAGGGACGCCACAGAAGGGGCATCACAGGAGGAAAATGCTGACGAAGATGTGGAATATGCGAGGACAAGCAGCGTGACTTATGAGTCGTTGAAAGTGTACATGCGCCGAGCCAAAAGGAAGAAACAAGGAGAAGCAAGCTCCTCTCGCCATTGATAGGTACCACACATGCCACTTGTACATAGATCGCTTTCATTATTTTATTTATTTTATTTTATTTTTCTTCTTCACTCACCCTCTTCCTTAGAGATAAGTCCGGGGGACGGGACACTGACAGTCACATTTTCATCATTTTGCATTTTGCATATATTTATGCATTAGAAAAACACAAAAAATGAAAAAAAAAATTCATTGTCATTTACATTTCATGTGTTAGGATTGAGTCTAGAAATATAAAAGATTTTGCTCCATTTGCATATAGACCATGGTTATATTGCCTTGACTAAGTTGCACTTATGACTAAGATTGGAATCCTTGCTAGAAGTACTATGATGCTTGCACCATTTCGAAACTTGAAAATCTTGAATTGTGCCACAACCTATTAGATAGATCATTTTCGGAGATTGAAATGTGTCTGATTTGATCCTAACTCCATTAATTAGAACTTTAACCGGAACTGAAATTATCTTACGTGCATATTTCCTAAGACTTGTTCATGAATACTCATATACACATTTGGGTTTTCTTTCACCTTTATACCACCCTCTACTAACCCGAATGGCCGAATCCCTCTCTTTGGGATGGTTACACCACTTCCCAACCCAATCTTTTCTTTGAAGCCAACATTACTATTGTGTGAACCTTGTGTAAGGCCTTTTTACTAGAATGCTTACTTTGTAAAACCTGTTGAGTTTTGAGAACGACAAGGTTAGGACTTTCATGTAGATGCTTGCTTCACACTATAAGCTCAATATAGGTTAGGATTTGGGTAGGCTTGCTAGGGTGTTAGAGTATGATATGAAAAGAAAAAGAAAAACAAACAAAATGAAAGAAACCCAAAAAGGGAGCACGTGGGGTGTGCATAAGAAAAAAAGGCATGAGAATTGGTTAATAAGCGTAAAAGATAGCTCTAAGTTCCAAAGTGAAAAATTTCTCCAAAAAAGTAAAGAAGACACAAGCCTAGATCAATGATCAAGAGTAGAGGAGAAAAATAAGAAAAGAACTAGAAAAGAAGAGTGATTCCAATGAACCCAATTAATCACTACCCCATAGTGCCAAAAAAAGAATTTCAAAGTGAGAAAAGAGAAGAAGGTAGGCAAAGAAAGCCTCGGAAAGGTAGATCACTTAGGATGGGATTAACTTGAGTTTGAGATAGAGAGTTTTGTGCTAGAACATGGGTAGATAAAAATATTGCCTTGTATGCATCATTGTTTTTGACTTTTAGTGTTTTGCGAAAGTTCTATTCTTTTTCGAGAGAACCTTTGTGATTAGTTGAACCACCTTACCTCACTTTAGAATCCATTTTTCCCTAGCCAAATGAACCTGTATTGGTTGATGCATAGCATGACTACGGATTGACATCATGGCACATACAAAAAGTATTAGGAAGTAGGCTCGATTCAAACACTATAATACTCCTGGATAAGGATTTTGGGATTAGATCTTTGTGCATGCTTTTGGTTAGAGGGTCCAGTCTTCAATCCTCTTCTTGGGTTTTTTTTGCTTGTTTTCCTCGAGGACGAGTAAAAGATAAGTCCGGAGGAGTTGATAACCATGGTTTTTGCATTATTTCACCATGCATTTCACGACCCTTTTATTGTCTTCATCAGCATTTTAGGAATTTATCCGCCCATTTACTTTCATTGGCATTTAGCATAGTACCATATAGGTTAGTGCATGCATTTCTCCATCTTGCATACCTTATCGTTGATTTCAGGTACAACGACAAGTTAGATCGGATAAAGATCGGAAAATGGCCAAGGAAGTTTCTAGAGGGCACGAGATCTGCTATCAGACCGATCTTGGTAGGCCGATCTCAGTCGACCATCATTTCTACCACGCGATCGGCCATCTGGTCGATCGCGCCTGGCCGATCTCAGCCGAGCAGTATTTCTGCCATGCAATCGGCCATCTGGTCGATCGCGCACCACCGATGCTAGCCCCATCGGCCAATACATGCCGATACTCCAGCCTGTTCGCCAGCACCTGCCGATGCCGAACTAAGTACTACTACGCGATCGACCATCTGGTTGATCACACTTGGCCGGTTGCACCTGGCTGATCGTGCACTACCGACACAACCCACTATCCGATCGGCCAGTCATGCTGAGCACCCAGCCCGATCCTACCGAGCCTGCCGATGCCTGCCAAGCTCTGCCCACGCGATCAGACCACCCGACCAGCACATGCCGACTTCCAACTCCCTTCCAGCCTGGCCAACCCTAAGCCAACGCATGCAAAACTAAGGCACACACCAGACTGGCCTAATGGCCGGTCTCACCATTCCGATTGTCCACGCCCATCATCAGATCGACCTAATGGCTGGTCTCACCATGGCCGATCGCCCAAGCCCATCACCAGACCGGCCTAATGGCCGCTCTTACCATGGGCGATCTCGGATCAGTCCCAAAATCCACAACCCATAAGGAGATCGGCCAAATGGCCGATCTTTGGCTAACCCGAGTCCAAATTATCTTAAACCTTTTTTACTTAACCGGTTTGTCCCGGGAATTAACCTAATTGTTAGAGATACTATATAAACATTTTTAAACACTTTTACCCTAAGTTTTATTCAAGTTTCTTTTAGTTTTTGTCTGTGGACGTTTTTAGAGATAGGATAGTTTGGTTTCAACCTTTGTTTTTGAACTCTTGGTTTTAAATGAAGAATTTCTCTACCCTATCTCTTATCTTATGTTTAATTGCTTTTACCTTTTTATGCTTACAGTTTAAATGAACATGGTTGAGTAGTTTTCTATATGCATTGTGGGTAAGGTAGATTAGGAGAATCTGATATTGGCTTAGGGTTGTTTAGGTAGATTAGATGAAAAATCCATGATGTTTAGGGTGTGCTTAATGTTAGAGATTGAAGTAGCTAATCAATGGTTAGATGGATGATGTTCTAGTCATGAGAAGTGTAGACAGAACGTGTAGGTAGAACTAAACATTCTTATTGCATCTTAGCCAACGAGAGTGGATGTCTAAGGCGATAGGTGGATAGGATTAGACTCGAACCCAATGATCACTAGGCGATAGATTTTTGTGCAAAAGACTTGTAGTCTATAGGCTGGTGAATGGGTTGTTACCACGAGATTGGATCAGTCTACTAGATAGTGTTCTAAGTTTTAAGGATTTATCTAATCAAACATGTAGAATCGTTAGTCGAATGAAGATTGTCCCGAATTGAATGCCTTGTCTACTGTCTATATTTCTTGCTTATCGAATTTAACCCGTCTTTACTTTATTTGCAATTAGATTATTAGATAATCAATCAAAAATTCAATTAGTATTTGCCTAGATTTAAGTGTTTTGTGTATTTCTATTGTGTTATTCTTACTTTCGTGAGGATTTGATACCCAACTAATACTCGATTCGCTCTACACTTGGAATTGTACTCGGGATTAAAACTTAAAACCCTATCACCTTGTATAGATCCTGTTGATTCAACGACAGAATTGTAAGAGAAAGTAAGAGTGTTGAACTGTACACTAGTTGGTTCTGTGAGTGTCTTGATATTCCGCCAGCTGCCTTCTTCACGACCCCTAGTTTATAGACAATGTCAAAGTCGTACCCCAACAGCTTCGTAAGCAATTTTTGATAGTCCAAAGTAACCTCACGTTGTTCTAGCAAAAACTTCAAACATTTCTGATCTGTGTTAATCAAAAAATGTCACCCATAAGATAATGTTTTCATTTTGGAAGGGACATCACCACTGCCATAACCTTTCATAAACCGGCTTGTATTGTTCTTTGGAGGATAAGATATAGCTGAAATAAGCGAGATTGGTCGTTATCTTATATTAGGAAAACCCCTAGGCCACTGCTTGAAGCATATGCTTCAATGATTAAAGCATTGGATATTTCATCTGCGTCAGGCAGGGAAAGAATCAGAGTTGTTACCATGGCCTATTTCAAAATGTCAAAAGCCTCTAGAGCAGCTTCCCCTCTAAAAAATGATCTTTAAGTAGTAATTCTGTTAAGGGTTTTTGCAATGGAGCCATATCCCTTAAAAACCTATGGTAATAACTTGTTAATTCGAGAAATCCTTTAACCGATTTTGGTGTTTGCCAATTCTGCATCGCCGTTGTTTTTGCTGGATCAGTAGAAACCCCATTTCCTGATATGACGTGGCCTAGATAATCCATTTCGTTTGCCCAAAGGAACATATTTTTGATTCAAAAATAGATATTGCTCCACAAAAATTCCTAAAGCTGTTGTCAAATGTTCCTTATGCTCCTACGTAGTTAGATATAGATCAATATATCGTCAAAGAAAACCAAGAAAAACCACTGAAGGAATGGTCTAAAAACATTGTTCATCAAAGACTGAAATGTAGTTGGCGTGTTAGTGAGGCCAAAGAGCATTACCAAAAATTCATACTGACCATCATATGTACGGAATGTTGTCTTATAAACATCTTCCTCTTGCATATGGATTTGATAATACCTAGCCCGTAAATCCAATTTTGAAAAGATGGTGGAACCATTTATTTTATCCAAGAGTTGGTCGATTATAGGGATGGGATACTTATTCAAATAGTCGCTTGATTTATTGCCTGATAATCACTGCAGAACAACCACATACCGTCTTTTTTCTTCACCAATAGAACGGGGCAGGAGAAAGAGCTTTGGCTTAGGCAGATTATACCAGTTGCACTCATTTCTGATACTAGTTTTTCCATCGCCTCTTGGTGTTCTTGTGGATATCGATAAGGGCACACGCTTATGGCGTTGCTACCTATCTTGAGGTGAATAGCAAGTTCATGGCCCTAGAAGGAAGTAAGCTTGTTGGTGCGGAAAAAGCAGAGGCAAACTTAGTAATGATCTATTGTAAGGGATGTGATATCATTGGCATGGGGATAACATTTTGATTCCCAAATAACACCGCAAGATTGTCGGCTTATGGATAATGTATTGTACTGAGAGCCTTAAGAGATTGACATCCATTGCGAAGTTGAGGGTCACCATGTAACATCACTAGTTTGTCATGTAAGTGTAGCTCAATTCATGTTTTTCCCAATCCATCTGTCACTTTCCTGACGTGCGGAGCCATTTCATGCTGAGAATCACATCGGTATTACCCAATTCTAATGCGATGAAATCAGTAGTAAAATCAATACCCGCAAAGGTAGTGAGGACGTGTGAGCACACTCCCAAACTTTTGACAGTCATTCTTGTACCAAGCAACACGTCTAGAAAACGGTCTTGATGCACACGCATTTTAGTTTCTGATACCACTGTCAAAAATAAAAAATTATGTGTCGCGCCACTGTCAGTCATCATCACTATTGAAATGCAGCTATTTTTTCAGTGCAGCTAGGGAGGAGATTCCCAAAAGGAGTTCAAGGAAAACTCCATCACCTAACCAACCCTTTCCAAATCATCTTCATCGCTATCACGCATATTCTCCTCAAGACTTCCATCTTGTATCCATGAATGACAGTGAGGACTTGAAGTTCCTTGTTTGGCAAATATAGAGATGCTTGCAGAAGTATTGGCCATCATATTTAAAACATATGCTTTTTTAGTTTTTTATCTAGTTCAGCATCTATGAAATTCTTTTACGGCTGCTGGTGCACTTTGTAAATGGGTTTTCAGCCTGTTGTGCAACATCCGTCGTAAACGTTTTAGTTTTCTACATCGAGTATGTAGGATGAGAATCACACGTAGGTACTGGTCTGGAATCGTGAGGTTCTGATTGTAATTCTATGCTCACAACCAAATGCAACACACTCGATTCCATTTCAATGGCCACGACGATTTGTTCTGGTAACGATTGGAGTTTACATACCTTGACAACTTCTTGCATTACCGTTCATAAGAATGCCTTGCAACTTTTCATCATCCAACCTAGATACTTATGCGGATAAATTTTTGAAATCATGAATGAATTATGCCACGAAAATGGTTTTGTTTTATATAGAATAAACTCTGACTAGGACGAACCAAGCTACCGAAACGGAGCAATATTCTATCTTTGAATTGGAACCATGCACTAAAAGAATCACGGATAATCTCATGGTTGTACCAGCTTAATGTAAGAATATTGAGATTACAGAGGATAAATGTGAAGAATTGAACCTAGAAACTCAAAGAGAAGAATGAGAAAATAAGAAATGTTCAGATTTATGGAGAATAATCTCCAAAGAGTTAATTTATACATTGAGTTTTTACAGCTCTTTTATAGAGGATTTACAATGTGAACATAAAAAAAGTTCAAAATTAAACTTGTGGATGAGTTTGAATAGAGGAAGAGTTTGTTGACAACCAATGGGAAGAGAGGGTAGGACCTGCAAACAGACTTATGACAGTTTGATGTGGTAACCAAGGCTGTGTGCAGCAGTCATGACTGTTTGGTGTGGTTACCAAGGCTGTGTGCAGCATGGACATATCCTTGTCGCTGTGATTTTTCTCCCAAGGCAGCTATATCACCATATTAACCATTTTAAATAATAACTTCCCTCCTTTTCTCCTTTTCCCTTGTTATTCAAACTTAATTTTTGTTTCCCTCCATGAATTAAATTGCTCACACTTGTCTTCTAGGCCAAGATAGGTCTTATTTGATTTTTCTATGTAAATACTCCCCCTCAAACTAAAGACTTTGGAGTCACCCTAAAGTCTTATGCTTGGGAACCCAAGGCAACACCTCATTAAAAAATTTATTAAGGAAAACCACTTGGGACAAAACCTTAATAAAGGAAAAAGAGTGTGCTGATCTTGGATTAGGATACCTTTGATCATGGATGTGATAAATCAACAAGCCCAAGTTTGCTAAAGATGTTCTTACAAACTTTGAGACTTGTTGTCTTTGTGAAGATGTCAGCTACTTGGTCTTCACTCCTTGTATAACATGACAGAATGGTTTCATCTTGAATTTTCTCCATAACATTATGGCAATCGATCTCTATGTGCTTGGTCCTCTCGTGAAACAGTGAGTTTGAATCTATGTGAATGGCTGCCTGATTATCACAATGGAAGGTAATTGGCCCTGGTTGTTCAATACCGAAGTCTTTCAAGAGCACTTTGATCCAAGTTACTTCACTTGTCAGCTTCCTCATAGCCATATTTCTGCTTCAGCACTAGAACATGATACCATCTTCTGCTTCTTAGTCTTCCAAGTGACTAAGTTCCCACCAATGAAGGTGCAATACCCAGTGGTTGATTTCCTATCCACCCTATCACCATTCCAATCCGCATCATACTACCCGACAATGTTAGTGTTTCCATTCTTGCCTATCCATATGCCTTGACCAGGAGATCCTTTGATGTATCTAAGGATCCTTTCTACCATGCTCCAATGATATACAGTAGGTTTTTGCATATGTTGACTCAATTGATTTACAGCAAAACACAAATCTGGTCGTGTGAGGGTGAGGTAAATCAGCTTCTCAACTAGTCTTCTATACTGAGAAACATCCTTAAATAACTCATCAGCTTTCTCCCCCTTTCTGTTGACCTTGTAGCCATCTTCAAGTAGAGTTTTGGCCGGTTTAGCTCCAAGCTTTCCCGTTTCTGTCAACAAATCAAGAACATACTTTCTTTGGGATAGAAAGTGCCCTTCATGAGACCGACACACTTCAATATCCAAGAACTATTTCAACTCTCCAAGATCCTTGATGTTAAATGATCTATTTAAGAAGGCCTTTGTGGACTGAATTCCTTCTTTATCATCTCCTGTGATGATAAGGTCATCCACATAAACCAAGACCCCCACAATTCATTTGAGGTTTTGACGAGTGAACAAAGTATGATTTGAATGGGATTTTCTGAACCCATTTTCAGTAAGTGTGGAGTTTAATTTGTGATACCAGGCCCTTGGTGACTGCTTCAACCCATATATTGCCTTCCTAAGTCTTAGAACATGTCTCTCTTTGCAAAGATCTTAAAGACCTGGTGGTGGAGTCATATACACTTCCGCTTCAAGTTCTCCTTATAGGAATGTGTTCTTGACATCCATTTGCCATAAGTCCCAAATTAGATTCGTAGCTAGTGAAAGAACAACCCTTACAGTGGGTAGCTTAGCCACCGGTGCAAATGTATCAGTATAGTCCTCTCCATATGTCTTAGTAAAACCTCTTGCAACTAAACGTGCCTTGTACCTTTCTATGTCCCCATTGCTCTTATACTTGATGGTGAACACCCACTTGGAACTTACAGCCTTCTTGCCTTTGAGAAGTTCTTGTATATCACATGTATAATTTCTTTCCATAGAGCCCTTCTCATCTCTTACTGCATCAAACCATTCTTTCTTGCTCTTAGCTTCTTCATATGTCCTTGGAATCTGACTTTTTTCAATCTTTTCAAGGAACGTTTGATGACTAGATGGCAAGAGGTCAAGGAAACAAACAACTTGTATGGGATGAGCCATGGCCTGGTTGTTGTAGAAGATCCTAGTGCTTACCCAATTTGATGGGTCTTTTCTAAGTCTAGTACTACTCCTTAGTTGCTGAACAGGTGGTGCAGCCTCCTCTTCAACCGCTTCTTTTTTCATTTGGTGAATAGGTTCCTCTATACCCACTTCAAAGTCGTCATGTTCTTGGTTTTGGGCCATAGCTTCTTCTTGGATTGGAGTTGGTTCTTGATTTACCGCCCCTGTTCATTCTCTTGGGTGTCTTGTGAACTAGTTGGAGTTCTTGCTTCTTCTTTTCTTGAATCCCTTGGCACATCATTTTCCAAATGACTCAAGAGAAACCTCAAACTCGTAACCAAATCAGAAGGTGACCTTGAGAGATCCTTCAATCCTTCCAAATCTTTTTGATCATAATAGTAGCTTCGTTCTTCTATGAAGTTGACATCTCTAGACACATACGTCCGGTTGTTGCTTGGATCATAACACTTATAACCCTTATGTGTTGTCGAATATCCAAGGAACATACACTTGATGCTCTTTGCCTCCAACTTGTTTCTTAGATAACCTTGAACATACAAAAAGCACACACACCCAAATACATGTAAATGATCAATGGAATGTTTACTTTTAATGAGTACCTCAAATGGAGATATGTCTTGCAAGACTTTGATTGGAATCCGATTGATGAGGTAGCAAGCAACCAATACTGCATCTCCTCAAAACCTTTTAGGAACATTGGTATGAAACATCATGGATATATCTTGCTACTTCCATTAAGTGTCGGTTCTTCCTTTCAGCAACTCCATTTTGTTGTGGTGCGTGTAGACAGCTAGTTTGATATAGTATTCCATGTTTGTTTAAGTGAGCTTTGAATCTTTGACTTGTGTATTCCCATCCATTCTGATCTTAACACTTTGATCTTGGCATTGAATTGATTAGTAACATAATTTTGAAAGTTTATAAATGCCTCATAAACCTATCTTTAGATGGAATTAATGTAACTCATGTATATTTCAATTTCTCATCTATAAAAGTCAGAAAATATTTATTCCTATCTCTAGAAATGCAAGGTGAGGTCCAAACATCGGAATGTACTAAATCAAAGCAATGCTCATAAATTGTAAACGATTTAGGGAAAACAACACGACAATGTTTGCCAAGGATACAAGCCTCACAAAATGAGTGATCATAAGCAACATTAGGCATTATTAAGCTTAAAACACGAGCATGAGGATGTCTTAATCTAGCATGTCATAAGACATCTTTATTAGCAAAAAACACATGATTTGAAAGCTAAGGAATCTGAATTTCTTGGAGGAGTGTCCTCAAGAACATATAGCTCATCTTGAGTCAGACCACTTCCAAGTATTTTACCACTCTTAATATCGTGAAAGTAAACATTTTTAGTTCCAAAAGTAACATTGTAATTCAGGTCTTTAGTAGCCCTTTTGACCGAAACTAGGTTAGACTTAAACTTATGTACAAAGAAAGCATTACTTTCTCTGTGAAATAGTTTTAATTTTCTGGTTCTTTCAATTGGAATACTCTTACCATCAGCTATAGTTACTTGTCCTAGACATGGTTCAATGTTATTTAACAACCTAGCATTGCTAATCATATGATGATAAGCACCCAAATCCACTACCAACTTATTATCTGGGTTTATCAAGCAATTTATGGGAGTAGAGTGTGATACCGGACAGTTTTGAGGCATAAGCCTTGATGAGATCCTCCAAGTCACTCTTCTTAACATACTCCATGGATACATTCATAGCTAGCTCCCCTCCTTGGTTGGATGAACTTGCCGGTTCAGCCACAACCTTTTGAGAGATGTTAGCCTTTGAATCCTTGAACCGGTTTGGCTTGAAGTCCTTAGGCTTGAGCTGAGGATGAAGTATCCAGAGCTTGTCCTTAATGTGGCCATTCCTCTTACAATGTTCACAAATCACACTCTTCCTATCCTCTTGCTTAAACACGCTTTTGATGGCCATGACTAGTTCTCCTTTTCCACCAAACAAACCAATGTTGTCTTGCTCCTTTTGAATCTGTGAGCACACCTCTTCGAAATCAGGGAGTTTTGGCTCTCTTAGGATGGACTTGATCACATCCTTAAAGACTAGATTTAGGTTGAGAAGGAGCCCAAATATCGTTTCTTGTTCATTCCTTTCGTTAAGCACCTTTGGATTCATAGAACTTGGTCTCAACATGTCAAGCTCGGACCATGTTGATTGGAACTTGCCTAGGAACTTTGTGAACTCCATATCCTCTTTGTGTAGATCATTCAGAGCATTCTTAACCTCATACACATGGCTGAGGTTTGAAACATCTCCATACACCCTCTTGAGAGTCTCCCAAAGAGACTTGGCGGTTTCACATTAGGAATAAGCTTCAAGTATGGATGGATCCAATGAATTTGGAGGAGTCCAAGGACTAATTGATCTTCTTGGAACCACCTAGCTTCTTCCTTTCTTGTTGCCTCATCCTTCTTCTCCTTTGTATCGTCTATAGTTGGAGTATTATCCTCCAAGATATGATTCCAAAGTCCTTTGTCACAAATGGTTGTCTTGATGGTTCTTGACCATAATGTACAATAGTTCAGGCCTTTGAGAACTATTGGTATCACCGTAGGTTTCAGGCTAGAACTGATTTGAACTGTATCCTCCAATGTTAGGCTTTGAAGAGCTCAAATGAGGCAGCTTTTATGGTTGAAAAAAATCGAGAGTTTTTAGTTTAAAGGCTGAGAGATTTTTGACAGAATATTAGGTTAGAAACTGAGAGATTTGAGTAGAAAAGATAAGAGAATTATCTTATTCTTTGATACCATGTAAGAATATTGAGATTAAAGAGGAGAAATGTGAAGAATTGAACCTAGAAACTCAAAAAGAAGCATGAGAAAATAAAAAATGTTCACACTTATAAAGAAGAATCTCCATAGAGTTAACTTATACATCGAGTCTTTACACCATTTTTATAAAGGATTTACAATGTGAACACAAAAACAGTCCAAAATTAAAATTATGGATGAGCTTGAATAGAGGAATAGATTGTTGACAACCAATAGAAAGAGAGGGGAGGAGCTGTAAACATACTTATGATCGTTTGATATGGTTACCAAGGTTGTGTGCAGCAGTCATGACTGTTTGGTGTGGTTACCAAAGTTGTGTGCAGCATGGACATGTACTTGTCACTGTGATTATTTTCCCAAGACATCTATATCACCATATTAACAATTTTAAATAATATCTTCACTCTTTTTCTCCTTTCTCTTGTTATTCAAACTTAATTTTTGTTTCCCTCCAATTGCTCACACTTGTCTTCTATGTCACAATTGCTCACACTACCTTCCCTGCGCGCAAAGGCCTCGATTCCATTGGAGAACTTAAATGCATCATCTTGTCTAGCTGAGACTAAATTGCTAATAGCGTATAACTGATTTGATAAATTTCAGTCCTCATTTACATTTTCTCATTGATGAGATCCTTAACATCCTCTTTCATCGAATCCATTTGGTAGTGGATGTCGTAAAAATTGGCCAATAAATCATCCTGTGACCATGTCATGACTTTTGTTTCCTTCGATTTACGTGATTGTTTAGACATGGCAATGATCGTCGTCTCACAAACACACTATGTTATAAGATGTCAAATATGAAAGGTAGAAAAACTTGTCTTTTATTAAATATAAACGTCAACTATAATCCTCACGACTCGCTATCCGATTATTCAAAACTTCACTCGCTCAAGGCCTACCTCAATCTCTCTATCAGATGATCGAAAAATCATAAGTATCAAATAAAAGATTATTCAAGTTTGTAAAAGATACTCTCCTAACAATTTGGATTTTCTACTGATTATTTTAGATTTTTTATTGATTATTTTAGATTTTCTACTGATGCTTTGGATTTTCTTTTTATTACTTTTGGAAGTTTTGGTCGTCATCTTATCTCCTTTGCAAAGCCTCTCGTTGTATTCAAGGCTTTTCTCGGCAACCCACTCTTTTCTTTACTCCACCTGGTTTGTATCTTCTATTTCTTTCACACTTTTTTCTTCTTGTCATTCCTCCTCCATCTCATTCCATGGTCACTTGCATTTCTCTTTCTTACATAAACCCTCCATGACTTAGCAGTAATCTTATATGGTTTCATTTCTTCTTCTCTATCTTTGCCACAACAGCATTTACTTTTCCAGCTTTACAAAACCCCTCAATCACAGGGTTGTACAACAATGGTTTCGGAATAATGTCTTTACAAGCTAACTGCCTCAAAAGTTCACGAGCCTTGAGCAGTTTATTCTCTTTACAAAATTCATTGATAAGAATAGAATAGATAAATGCATTAGGAAACGTTTGTTTTGCATTCATTTCTTCCCAAATTCTAAATCCTTGGTTCACTTTTCCTATTATGCAGTATCCATCAATGAAGGCAGTGAAGCTCACAACGTCTAGGAAATAGCCGAAAGAATTCATTTTCCCACGAATGGCTTCCGTAGAAGACATCTCACCAGCTTTTGCATAACCATCCACGAGAACATTAAAGTTATATTAGTTGGGTACATTCCCAAACCAATCATTTCATCTAACTAAAGAGATGCTTCTTGCATCTTTCCTAGTTTGCAGTATCCCAACATCATCTATGTATAAGTAATGACATCTAGAGAGCAACCATTTCTCGACTTAACCTCATTAAATCTCTCATTTTCTTTGTTTAGCTCCTTACTCTTGAAAAGTATCTTAATAAGAGTATTATACGTAACAATATCATGTGAACAACCAAAATTGTTCATCTCACATAAAACTCAAATGCTTTGTCTGTTTTTCTTATGCCGCACAAACCTTTCAGAATGTTAAATATCCAGGTACCGTTACAAGAGTGAAACCTAATATGCTTTTCGAATAGCTTTGTTTCATCTTCCACACAATCTAACATCACTAACGTATTCAACAAACTGTTTACCACCATAAACATCTTTTAACCTTATGAGATTTAAGAAGCAACGCAGTAGCAAAATGAAGCTTATCCTTTTTGGAAAAAGAAGACACCAAATATCCTAAGCGACTATTAGTAGAAACACCATCACTCTTCATTCACTCAAACATCTTCCCTGCGCAATCATGCAAACAGGCTTTACAAAGTGATCTCGTACGCAAGTTATATGTCCAAAATGAATGGCGATTATTTAGCTAGTATCTATTACGAAGGTGAAGTGCAGTTGAGTCTGTTACAGAAACAAATATTCTTCTTATTGATCAAAATGAATGTTACAATCGTTTATATACACTTGAATAAAGTAAACCAAACGTAGACCAACTAAACCGAACCAATACATATTCCAATGTCCCCCTCAATATAGGAAAAAATGTTATGAAGGCTCATCTTGGATTTGAGATGTTCAAATTGATGAGGGAACAAAGGTTTAGTAACAATGTCAGCCACTTGATCATCAGTTCGAATATGAAGCAATTTAATCATCCCTTTGGCTAACTTTTTCCGAACCGTATGACAATCCACCTCAATGTGTTTTGTCCTCTCATAAAAAACTGGATTTGTGGCTATATGAAATGCTGCAGTACTGTCGGAGAATAGAACCAGTACTACATCAGTTGAAACCTGCAAATCTTTAAGAAATTTCATCAACCACGTCATTTCACAGGAAGCAAGAGCAAGTGCTCGATATTTTGCTTTTGCAGAAGATCTAGAGATATTAGGTTGCTTCTTTGACTTCCAAGATATCAATGAAGATCCATGGAACACTGTGAACCTAGTTGTAGATCCACAACTATTTGGACAAGATGCCTAATTTGAATATGTATATCCTTCAATACTAAGATCTGAATTAGCTGAGTAAAACAATCTTTGGCCAAGAGTTTGTTTAAAATACTACAAAACTCTGTATAGAGCTTTGAGGTAAGCTATTCTAGGTGTAGATGAATATTGACACAATTTGTTAACTGCAAATGTGATGTATATCCGAGTAATGGTTAGATACATGCATTAATCGTCCTACCAATTTTTTGTACATCTCACAATCTTCAAGAATATCTCCATCACATTTAGCCAATTTTTGATTAGGAATCATAGGTACCGAAGATGGTTTGCATCCTAACACACCTGTTGAAGAAAGAAATTCCAATGTATACTTCCTCTAACATAAAGAGATGTCAACTGAGTTACGAGAGACTTCTAAACCCCAAAAAAATATTTGATTTGTCTAAGATCTTGAAGTTTAAAACTCACATTCAACTTATTTGTCAATTGAGCTGTTGCAGACTTTCTTGTACTCGCAATAATGATATCTGTTACTTGGTTAAATCTCATTTTCATTGATTGGTAAAAATGGTACAGGAAGGGTTTATATACATCAATAAAATGGCCTAAACCAAAGCCTTAAACCAATGCAAAATACTGGTTTATATTCGACCAGTGTACATGAAAATGTATATAGAACTAATAGTCTCCCTCAAGATGAGGCAAAGATATTTATGAGACTCATCTTGCTTAAGAGATTGTGAAATTGAGTAGGATGCAATGGCTTGGTAAAAATGTCTGCAACCTGCAAATCTGACCGTACATGAAAGAGTTTAAACAAGCCATCGACTAACCTTTCACGTACTCGATGACAATCCATTTCGATGTGCTTCGTTCTTTCATGGAACACGGGATTGTTAGCGATATGAATGCCGATTATCACAGAAAAGTTGTGTGGTAAAAGATAAAGGAACCTGTAACTCTTTCATAAAATTGGTAAGCCAAACAATTTCATCGACAGTCATTGATAGACTGCGATATTCAGCCTCAGCAGAGGAATTTGAGACCGTGTGTTGTTTCTTGGATTTCCAAGAAACCAAAGAAGAACCAAGGAAGATACAATACCCGGAAGTAGATCGACGAGTATCAAGACATGAACCCCAATCTGCATCAGCAAAAGCCTGAAACTGCAGTTTATTATTAGCTGGAAAAGAGAAGCCTTGCCCAACTGTTCCCTTCACATAGTGAAGAACCTTATAAACTGCTTGCTGATGAACTAATCGAGGAGCTGAACTGTATTGGCTAAGTTTATTCATGGAAAATGTAATACCAGGACGGGTAATTTGAAGATACATCAACTTTCCAATTAGCCGTCTATAGGATTCAGCATCAACTAGATCACCATCACTATCCTTAGATAGTTTCAAATGAGGATCAAGAGGAATGGAAGATGGTTTGCAACCAAGTAAACCAGCCGAGTCCAAAAGGTCTAATGCATATTTACGTTGACAGAGAGAGATACCTTTGCTGGTGCGAGCAATCTCCAACCCAAGAAAATACTTCAATGGACCCAAATCACGAAGCTTAAAATGAGAGGTGAGCTGAGCCTTCAATAAGTCGACTGCCTTGTCATTGTTACTTGCAATAATAATGTCATCGACATACACAAGAACACAAATGAAGACATTAGCAATCGATTTAGTGAAGCATGTATGATCGCAATGAGACTGAGAAAAATTCAGGGACAATAAAGTGTTTCTGAACTTGAAGAACCATTGCCTAGAAGCTTGTTTGAGTCCATAAAGAGATTTTGTCAACTTGCAAACAGCATTAGAGGGAAGGTCCCCCTGTGTGGTTGCATATCCAGGAGGGAGCTTCATATAAATCTCTTCATCAAGATCCCCATTTAAGAAAGCATTAGAAATATCAAGTTGAGTGAGAGACCAACCACGAATTGCTGAAACAGCTAAAAGTAATTTGACAGACGTTAATTTGGCCACAGGAGAAAAAGTATCAGTGAAATCAATACCCTCCTGTTGAGTGTAGCCTTTGGCTACCAACCGAACCTTATAACGTTCCACACTACCATCCGGGTTGTGTTTGATCTTAAAAACCCATTTACATCCAATGCTTAACTTTTTTGGGGGAAAAGAACATATACTCCATGTTTTAGTGTCCTCTAGAGCCTTAATTTCAGCTGCCATAGCTTCACGCCAAATGTGAAGTTGCTTTGCCTCAGTATAGGTAGAAGGTTCACAGGATTGATCGATAGAGGCAAGGAAGGAATGATAAGGAGGTGAAATCTTATCGTAGGAAAGAAATTTGGAAATTTGATGGGGAGTTGAAGACGTTACTGAATAACAGTAATAGTCTTGCAAATAAGCTGGTTTTTTAATTTTTCGTTGAGGAGGAACAGAAATGCAGTGGGCTCATTACTATTTTGAGATGGAAAGGAACTGGAAGTATCAGTGGGAATACTTTCACAGTTTTAGACAAGGAATAGATTTAAGGTGTTTGAAAAATTATCGTTTTTTACAAAGGGAAATAACTGCTCATGAAAGGTAACATGTCTAGATATGAGAATAGAATTGGTCTCAATATCTAACAGTTTATAACCCTTATAACCAGCTGGGTAGCCAAGAAAAACACAAGCTTTGGCTCGGGAAAGAAATTTATGGCGGTTTTTAGGTGATGTGGAAGCATAGCAAAGGCAACCAAAAGTTTTGAGATGTTCATAATCCGGAACCTTTTTGGTGAGGATTTCAAAAGGACTTTTATTGTCCAAGAAAGGAGTAGGTAGTCGGTTGATGAGGTGAACTGCGGTGAGAATGCAGTCACCCCAATAAGGAAGAGGAATTTGTGATTGAAAGTAAATGGATCTAGCAACATTTAGGATATGTTGA
Source organism: Pugionium dolabratum (assembly GCA_018901945.1). NCBI lineage: Eukaryota > Viridiplantae > Streptophyta > Magnoliopsida > Brassicales > Brassicaceae > Pugionium > Pugionium dolabratum. The sequence goes on along the minus strand of JAEVFF010001391.1, from coordinate 40,774 downwards.
TGTTTTCTTTCAACCATAGAGTTTTGTTGAGGTGTTTCGGGACAGGAATGGAAAGAAGTGATGCCTTTGGATTGGTAAAATTGGGTGAAATGAAGTTCAGGAGCATTGTCAGAACGGACCCCTTTAATTCTAGTCCCAAACTGATTTTCTACCATTTCTACATAGGCTGGAAAAATGGACAGAACATCTGACTTTTGTTTAAGAAGGTATACCCACGTAGCTCTAGAGCAATCATCAACTATTGTAAGAAAGAATCTATGACCCTCATTTGTTGGAACTGAAAAGGGCTCCCAAGTGTCTATATGAACTAATTCAAAAATATTTTCACTTCGCTTGTTATGAGAAACAAACGGAAGGTACTTTTGTTTAGACAAATGACAAACTTTGCAATGAAATAAAGTATTATCTTTCAACTTTGATAAAGCTAAAGAGCTGGGTAAATGTTGTAAACGAGAAAGGGATGGATGTCCTAAATGTGTGTGCCACAAATTGTGGCTCGACACACTGGCCACAGTAATATTAGGAATGTTACCTGATGGTACAAGGGATTTATTGTCCAGAAAGTAGAGATTAGACAAAGCTTTACCCATTCCAATCATCAACCCCCGTGAAAGATCCTGAAGACCACAAGATGTTTCATCAAACCACACACGACAACCCATACTCTTAGTGAAACAACTAACACTTAGAAGGTTGAATTTAAATTGGGGAACATAGAGAACTTCTTCTAACACTAAGTCTCTACCCAATCTAACAGAACCAATCCCAACAATGCTTATTTGAACTCCATTTGGTAAGGAAACATTGGTATGAGGGATGGTTTTGAAATTGGTAAAGAAGGTACGGTTATGGGAAATGTGGTTAGTGGCTCCGGAATCAATTACCCAAGTATCAGTAGCTGGAGTATGACTACTAATAGAGCAAACATAAGGCCTCTGAATTCCAGAGAGGGAAAAACAAGACATACCAGGAGTTGGTAAGATGTGGGAAGAGAGAGAGGGTGCTGAGGCAAAGTGAACTTCAGGTATGGCAGTGTTGCTAGACGTTTGAAGCTTACTGCTGAGAAAAGATACAAGCTGTTGTATCTGATCAAAGGACAAATTATCATTGGGATCTCCTGCCTTTCCTGAAATCGCATCATCAACAGCCACATTAGCAACGACATTAGAATTTGATTTATTATCAGACCTGTGCTTGGATTTGAAACTTGTAGGGTATCCAAATTTCTTGTAGCATCTGTCGACAATGTGCCCGAATCTACCACAGAAGGAGCAAAGAGGTCTGTCTTTCTTGAGAGATTGGTTTCCAGTAGCTGAATTTTGAAAACCTGCTGGCTTTTGTGGAACTGTTGATTGTTGAACTTGAAAGGCAACATGAGTGACTTCTTGAGGAACTACTCGAGCAGACCTTTGACTATCATCTTGGTCAAGAAGATTATATACTTCTGACAAAGACGGTAGATTCTTCTTCATTAAGATTCTGCTACGAATGTTGTCGTAATTGTCATTTAAACCCATTAAGAAATCAATTACCCTATTTTTTTCACGCTCAGCAAGGAGTTCTTCTACTGTGCGACCAGTAGGCTGAATGCTGGAAAGTTCTTCCCACATCGACTGAGTCTGAGTGTGGTAAGAAGATAAGTCCAGACTCCCTTGCCGAAATGATTGTATCTGGTGTCTTAACTTGTATAACCGTGGTAGACTAGACTTGTGGAATCTAATATGCAAGTCTTGCCATATGTCAGAAGCGTTCTTGAAATAGAGAATGCTAGTATACATCTTCTTAGCCACACTATTCAAGAGCCATGACTTTACCATACTGTTACACCTACACTAGATCTTATAGTATGCATCATTCTCATCCGACTTAATAATAGTCCCATCCAAAAACCCCATTTTATTCTTAGCTTCGATACTAGTAGTCATTGCCACTATCCATATACCATAGTTAGTTCCATCTAACAATTCCGACGATAGAACTAAGCCTGGATGATCGGAGCTATGGAGATAATATGGGCTATGTATATTGTCGGGTGAGTTTGATACCTCGAAATGATGAACAGACCGAGAAGGACCGGGGATGTGATAATCCAGTCGATTCGGTATCTGTGAGGAGTTCGGATTGCGAAGAGAACCAGCTGACTTGTCGCGATTTCGGGGAGGCGTCAATCGGAGGTTGTCCTCTTCATTTAGGATCTCAGCTGCTACACAGTTGTTCGTCAGAGCAGACGACATGTCGTGAGCCTTTGACGAAGCTGGAGAACCGAAATCAGGGGAGTTCGGTGTCGATCGACGGTATTTGGACTTACACTTGCGCTTTCCCATTTGATGAAATTGATCGGCTAAATCGAGAAGAGAACTTCGATTTCCCGAAGAATCAGCTGAGAGGGGCAAGATTTTGAGGTGGAAGAGAAAGAACCGGTGATTTTTCCGGTGAGAGGAAGCACGGTGGTGCTAGGGTTTGTTACGGCGATTTTTCGCGAAAATGAGACTTAAACGCTCTGATACCATGTTACTTGGTTAAATCTCATTTTCATTGATTGGTAAAAATGGTACAGGGAGGGTTTATATACATCAATAAAATGGCCTAAACCAAAGCCTTAAACCAATGCAAAATACTGGTTTATATTCGACCAGTGTACATGAAAATGTATATAGAACTAATATCTTTCTTTACTTTTACAAATCTGTTTATTAAAATAACTCGTTAAATATTCGTAATTTATTATTTTTTAAAAAAAATATTAACAAAACTAATTAAAAAGAATTTCATTTCGTATTTTATTATAAATTCTAAAAAATTATTTTCAATTTTCTTTCGTCCTTATTTTTTGATTTCATTTGCTTCATTCTAAAAAATATGTTGTATCGTTATTAAAAATCTGACAAATCGTATATGGTAATTTAGTAATTATCTTTTAAATTTGACAGCATAGTTATTATAAATCTGTCATAAATAAGATCCGTTAAAATAATTTGCCAAATTTTATTTTTATAAATTTGTCGTATTGCCAACATAAGGTTTCGTAAATTTAATAAATATGTTCTAAACTAAATAAGTATGTCGTAACTACAAATGAATTTTTTGCAGATTTTACAAAATTACCGCAGATTTTATAAAACTACCGCGGAATACTAAAAATGCTCAGACTTGCCATCTACCAAATAAATTTACCACAATTATACAAAAAAATTTGCAGATTTTTTATGGCGGGCTTATGTCTATACTCCTTAAATTCGATGATATTTTTATAATAAATATGTATTTCTCAATGAAATGTTAAAAAAAATTAGTGGTATTTTCGTAATAACATTTTTTAACAAAAGTTTTAAAAGGTACATTTGGTACATAGAAATCTTAGTAATTAAAAAAGATGTGAATGAATCTAGTAATTAGGAATAATTTACTGATTTTTCTAACAATTCTCCCTAAATATATTGGTAGAGTTTCATAATAAATCATCAAAAACCAGTTATACAAAAGAGACAAAACAAAAAAAAGAATAAATGTTGTTTGAGTCATGTCAAGATAAAAGTTTTAATCTTTTTTAGTTGTTATTGTATCATTTTTTGTCGTTTTTAAATAGGATTTCATTTCGTTTGTGAAATGAGAATAAAATATCTTAAATGGAAATTAAGTAATCAAATCGTGTATTTTAAATTTAATATGAAAATTATACAAAACAACAGCTAAAAATGATTTTAAAATTCCCACAAATGATATTAGAGCTATTTTGAATCGTTTGGTTGTGCTAAAGAGAAATTAAAGAAAAAGAATAAAAAAATTTATTTGTTCTTCAAAAAGTAGTTGCTAATATTGTGGGTCTTTTGGTTTTATCTAGAATTAAAGTAAAAGTAAAGAAACTCTGTTAGACATAGAACAACACTAAATTTATGATCAATAAAATTATAATAGAACAATCAAAATATTGTGACGCGGCCCCTCTTCATAACTAAGAGAATTGTAACGAGAATTTAAGAGTACTTGGTTTAGGCAAACATAATCTGCCTTTTATTACTTTTTTGTTTTTAGAAATATCGTTTGTACAAGATTAATGATTCAACAAACCTTATGTATTCGACATAGTGATGGTGGCGGAAAATACTTGGATCTTTTGGAATAATTTGATCGTAGAAAAAAGAAATGTTTCAATATATCAAAGATAAAATCTACAAAAAAAATATCAAGATTACAGAATAGATTCTTATCACGAGTTGTAAAAGAGATTTTGATTAAATTTGTTGCCTTTGTTATGTCTATATATTCCATGAACATTTTCCAATTACCAACGGGTATCTGTTCCAAAATTAATAAGATGATGGTCCGATTTTGGTGGGGACTTTCTATTGACAAGAAAAAAATGGCTTGCTTGTCGTGGAAGATAATGTCTACGCAAAATCTACAGGAGGTATGGGGTTTCGTGAATTAAGTAAATTCAATCAAGCTCTCTTAGCAAATCAATGTTGAAACTTACTAAATCTACCGAACAGTTTACTGCATCAGATGCTTAAAAGTTGATATTTCCAAAAAAAAAATACTTTCCTAGATGCCAAAAAAGGATCACGTCCATCTTATGGTTGGCTCTTTTTACTCTTTGGACGAAAATTATTGTCTTTAGGATTACAATCTATTGTGGGTAGTGATTGGATCAGAAGATTGGCTCCTTTTTACATCACCTAGAGCTCCTAAGTTACTTCCCTATACCAATCCAAGATTACCGATATCTATATTAATTGATCAGGGTTCTCTACACTGGGATGAAGATAAAATTGTTGACCTTATTGAAAAACACAACCATCATCTCATCTATAAAATGTATATTCAACCAACAAATGTTCAAGATGTATTCCTTTGGGGATACACTACAAATGGTATATATACAGTTAAATCAAGTTATCATCACTCTTTATGACTTCAAGATCAACATGAAGAGCAACATACACACATCACTTTTAGATTCCGAGTTGGCAAAAGATATATGGCGCATTAACATTGCATCAAAACTAAAACATTTCTTTTGGAGAATATTATCAAGGAAAATTGGATTAAAAATCCAATCTTTATGATCCGCACATAACTCTGGACAATTTGTGTCCTAGATGTGATAAAAAAAAAGAATAGAAAAATCATGCATTCTTCCAATGCCCTTACGTAGAAATAGTTTGGAGACAGATAAGATTATCATCTTTGTGTGGCAACCAATCAAGTTTCCAAGAGAAAATGAGAATATTCATCTCATTATATAAGAACAAGAATTCCGATCATGAACATATCTATATACCTTTTTGGATAATTTGGAGATTATGGAAGAGCCTGAATGCTCTCTTTCATAATCAACAAAATATACCATTTCAGGATATATTACAAAGAAATCATGAGGATGTTCAAGAATGGGTTAATTCTCTCAACTCTACAATTAGTGCTTCTCACAATGTAAGGTTGGTGCATACACATTCTAGATGGCAAATACTACAAAATGGATGGGTTAGGTGTAATTACGATGATGCACATCATAAAGGTAATCAAAATTCAGGTTTAGGTTGGATTATTTGAAATGATCGTAGAATCTTCCAAGACGGTGGTATGAAAAAATTCCAAGGACGATATACGGTGATTGAAGCAAATTTCATAGCATTTATTTGTTCTATACAATCAACTTTTTATTTGGGTTATACGAAAATTGACTTTGAAAAAGATTAACATTACTCTAAACACTCTGTTCAATGGAGACATCCCAAACTTAAACCTATCGCTATACATTGACACCATTTGCCAATGGATACCATATTTTAGGATATCCAATTTTCGTACACTAATCGTACGACTAATCATACAAGGAATCCATCTTTTCTCAACTTTCTTGCAACATATTTCATGTTTGTCCAACTTTTTTACAATCTTTTGTAACTTCTGACCAACGCTATTACAATTAATAAAATATTTTTCAGAAAAAAACTATTGTTTCTACAATTAGGAATATAGAAGATCAAGTTATTATTTGCAATAATAAAATAATATAGAAAATTGGAAAAAATACTTAAAACGTTATATTTTTGATTAGGCCTTCTCTCTCGCTTTGACTTTCTCCCGATGTTCGCCTTTCTCACATGTTTCTGCTATCTCACACGAGTCGCACCTTGTCCTCAAATTTCATGTGGAACTTCGGAAAACTAATCAAAACTGGATTGTAAGGCTGCCATGTTGCATCGTCTGCATGTAGACCTTGCTATTGTACAAAATTTCTGCAGTTTTACTGAAATTACGAGTCTTCAAGACGACTTCATATTGTAGCTTGAGAGGGTTCCCTCAGTGGTTGTAATCTGCCCCTGTTCGGTGTTCCTACGCCAATCCATGGCTTGAGTAATAAAACATGGAAAACGGGATGTATTTTGGTACCTTCTCGAAGTTTCAGCTGATAAGAAACTTCCCCTACTCGAGCAGCGATTTGAAATGAGCCATAGAAACGATGAGAGATTTTTGTGAACTGTGTGTTGAAGAGGGTCTTTTGGGGATATGGATGAATGTGGAGTAAAACCATATCGTCCATTGAAAGTGTACATCTTTGCGCTTCGAATCTACCAACTGTTTCATATGATTGTTAGCAGTGAGGAGATGTTGTTTAAGCTCATGCCAAGAGCTCGTCTCTTTGGGTCATCTATTCATGAGCTCTCTGATCAAAGAAGACCAAATCTCGTACGCAGGAATTGGTGGTGGTGTACGACCAGACATATCTTGGAACTGTTGAAGTATAATCAAATCTCGTATAATATAAAATCACATTCGTATAAATTAGTTACTAATTAAGAGACACAAATTATCAATTCGTATAGTTGTGTCTTTTCAATTATACAGTCGTGTTGGTTCAACACAAATAGTCGTGTCTTTTCAAGTAAAAAGGCGTGTTCTTTCAAGTAAAGAGTCGTGTCCTTTCAAGTAAAAAGTCGTGTTATTTCAAATTGTGTCTTTTTGCTATGTATAAATATAGATCGAGTCTTGTCTTTATATCATCAAGTTTTTGTGTTAAATACAATCAAGTTAATAAAAGGTTGATTACTTTTAATCTATATTATCTCTCTTTTTCATAACCGTAAAAACCTTCCAAACACCAACATGGTATCAGAGTTTTACGATTGAAGAGGACAAAAGAGAAAGCACTAGTTTACAACTCATCGCAAGAACAAAAGCAACAAGAAGATATCGCATAATTTAATCGTAAAATAAGCCGGGACTATGCAAGGCTCTTCAAATCAAGTGATCCCTATATTCGATGGGGAGAAGTACAGCTTCTGGAGCATTAAGATGGCAACCATTCTAAAGACTAGAAAATTGTGGTCCGTAGTTGAAGAAGGCGTGACGGTCGAACCGGTACAAGAACAAGAAACCCCTGAAACATCAAGAGCAAAATCGCTTAGAGAAGAAGTGATGTCGAATGATATGATGGCATTGCAAAATTTTGCAAACTGCCGTGACTGATCAAATATTCTCACGCATTGCGGCATCATCATCATCAAAAGAGGCATGAGACATATTGAAGGCTGAGTATCAAGGTTCTCCTTAAGTCCGATTGGTTAAACTTCAATCGTTGCGTAGGGAGTACGAAAATTTGAAGATGTATTATAACGAAGACATTAAGACATTCACCGATAAGTTAATTGTTTTGGAGAATCAATTAACTTATCATGGTGAAAAGAAAACCAACTATCAACTCATACAGAAGATACTCATCTCTCTCCCAGCCAAGTTCGATAGCATTTTTAGCGTTTTGGAGCAAACTCGCGATTTGACTTCAGTAACAATGACAAAGCTAATCGGTATTTTGAAAGCACATGAAGTAAGAGTGACTGAAAGAGAAGAAAACACTAATGAAGGAGCATTTAATGCTCGCTCAAAAGGAACCAAATCCGGTTTCAAACGAGACAACACCAAGAGCCGTGTCAATCAAGGCAAGAAGTGGTGTGCGTTTTGCCAGAAAAGCAATCACACAGAAAATGAGTGTTGGAAGAAACCGAAAGAAAACAATCATGAAAAGAATAAAAAAGTCACAAGGAGTGTTACAATTGTGGTAAGATTGGCCACTACTCAAATGTGTGTCGCTCAAAGAAAAAAGAAAGAGCACATGTAAGTCTCGAAGAGGAAGACTTGGGTGAAGACCACATGTTGTTTAATGCAAGTGAAGAAGCAATAACAAAATTAAGAGAATACATTTGGTTAGTAGACAGTGGATGCACTAATCATATGACGAAAGAATAGAGATAATTTTCTAAGATCGATAAAAGTATCAAGGTTCCGATCAAAAGTCAGAAATGGAGAAATAGTAATGACAGCCGGTAAAGGAGATATTACCGTCATGACAAGTTATGACAAGAAAGTCATCAAAAACGTTTTCTTGGTGTCGGGTTTGGAGAAAAATTTGTTGAGCGTTCCTCAAATTATTTCAAACGGCTATCAAGTATGTTTTAAAGACAAGAGATGTATCATTCTAGATGCAAATGGCAAGAAGATTATGGATATTCCAATGACTCACAAGAGCTTCAGAATCAAGTTAAGTTCAGTACAAGAAGAAGCAATGAATACAAGTGAGCAAGAGGAAATGGAAACATGGCACAAGAGACTTGGTCATGTAGGCAACACACGGTAGCAACAAATGCAAGACAAAGATTTGTTAAATTGGTTACCAAAGTTTAAAGTCAACAAGAAAGTATGTGAGGCGTGTAATCTTGGAAAGCAATCACGCAAAAGTTTTCCAAAAGAATCTCAAACTAAGACAAGAAAAAAGATTGAGATTGTGCATATGGATGTATGTGGACCGATGCAACACAAATCGCTTGATGGAAGCCGTTATTTTCTGTTATTTTTGGATGACTATACTCACATGTGTTGGGTATACTTCCTAAAACAAAAAACTGAGACCTTTTTAATGTTCAAGAAGCTCAAAACGATGATCGAAAAACAATCAGATTACACCATCAAGACGTCAAGATCTGATGGAGGTGGTGAGTTCACTTCACAAGAATTCAACCATTTTTGTGAAGAAGAAGGAATCAATAGGAAAGTTACATTGCCTTATTCACCACAACAAAATGGTGCAGCAGAACGCAAGAATAGATCCTTGGTGGAGATGGCGAGAACAATGCTTGTTGAGCAAGGCTTACCGCTCAAGTTATGGGCAGAAGCGGTATACACTGCGGCTTACCGCTCAAGTTATGGGCAGAAGCGGTATACACTGCGGCTTACTTACAAAACCGTCTACCATCAAAGGCAATTGAAGATGATGTGATGCCAATAGAGAAGTGGGGTGGACACAAGCCAAACGTATCACACTTGAAAATATTTGGGAGCATATGCTACGTGCATATTGCCGATCAAAAAAGGAGAAAATTAGACGCTAAGTCAAAGCGTGGAATCCTTATCGGCTATAGCAATCAATCCAAAGGCTATAAAGTTCTCATCTTGGAGAATGAGAAGATTGAAGTATCAAGAGATATTGAGTTTGAAGAAAATAAGAAGTGGGATTGGGATAGAAAAGAAGAAGTCAAGAACATTGTTGTTTTTTATCTATGAATAACCTACAAGAATCAAGAGATCAAGTATCATTTTGTACGTGAAGCCGAGCACAAAAGACTCATTCAACTAGAATATTGCAAAGACGAAGATCAACTCGCAGATATCTTCACAAAGGCATTAAACGTTTCAAGATTTGAATATCTTAGAATAAAGTTTGGAGTGAAGCCGAGATATTATAATGGAGAGTGTTGAAATATAATCAAATCTCATATAATATAAAGTCAAATTCGTATAAATTAGTTACTAACTAAGAGTCACAAATTATCAATTCGTATAGTTGTGTCTTTTCAATTATACAGCCGTGTTGGTTCAACACAAAGAGTCGTGTTTTTTCAAGTAAAGAGTCATGTCTTTGCAAGTAAAGAGTCGTGTCTTTTCAATTAAAGAGTCGCGTTGTTTCAAATTGTGTCTTTTCGCTATGTATAAATATAGATCGAGTCTTGTCTTCATATCATCAAGTTTTTTTAGTGTAATACAATCAAGTTAATAAAAGGTTGATTACTTTCAATCTATATTCTCTCTTTTTTCATAATCGTAAAAACTTTCCAAACACCAACAGGAATGATGTCATGCTGGTTGAAGAGTGGATGGTTGTGTTGTACCAATATTCTGCCCACGGAGTGAAATAACTCCAATGTTCCGGGTATAATGGAAGAAATACAATAAATATTGTTCAATACACCGATTGAAAACTTCATTTTGCCCAACATATTGGGAATGATAAGCAATCAACATCCTTAATTATGTGCCTGAAAGCTTCCAAAAGTCTTTCCAAACTAGGCTTACAAATATGGAATCCTAATCACTGAAAATGGATCTTGGAATCCCATGCAATTTCATAACATTATCTACAAATTTTGAAGCCACCCTTCTTGCCGTGTATGGGTGAGATAAAGGAATCAAGTGTGCGAACTTGGTGAGACGGTCAACCACAACGATCATTGATGTGTTTCCTTCCGATCATTGTAAACCATGAATAAAGTCCCTTGAGACATTTTCCAAAACTTGGTAGGGAATCGTAAGTGTTTATAGCAATCCGGCGGGTGATAAAGAAGAATAATTGGCCTTTGGCATATATCGCATGCAGCAATGTAATCGCGTACAGTCTGATGCATAGATGTCTAGTAAAATTGTTGTGTAAGGCGACGATATTGTGGGCACCCAATTCAACTCCAAGACCCGAATCCGTCAATCCGAAAGGAAGATGGGTTGACAAAGAATTAAATATTATAACGGTCAAATTAATCATCATTGTTGTAACTGCTAAATAAGGCAATAAATGCTACATAAGAATTTATTGCCAAAGTAGTATAAAAGGGGGACAAAAGCTCATTTGTAAGGATCCGAGAAAAATATATTGAGAAATAAACAGTATTATTCAAAATTATTTTGTGTGATAGCTGAATTGTTTATTCTATTAAGATAGTGACCACATTGTTATCATCACATTTGAAGACCATTGACTATATAGTTATCAACACTTATTCAAATCATTGACTACATTGTTATCATCATCTTTTTAACTATTGTAAAATTCAAGTAGTCATTTTGATGTGTATAAATAGTCTTGTAACATTCAAGTTATTCATCAAGTTTAAACATTACCATTTCATATGGTATCAGAGTCATATCGATCAAAAATCTTCTTTGGCTTACGTTTTGTGTTGTTGGCGACTTCTCTATTGTATTCTCTTATCATGTCTGCTTCATCTGAATCCACGGCTACAACCCTAGCAAATCCGGTAGATCCTACAACACCAATTCTCTCCGTTAATATGACCGGCGTTACCAAGCTTACCATGAACTATATGTCGGTGGTCATGGGCTTTGTGCATACATCGACGAATCAGCCCCTGTTCCAACCCCAACGATTACTGTTGATAACTCTGTTGCTGTCAATCCGAAATTCACATCTTGGGTTCGACAAGATCAACTCATCTTTGCTGCTCTTCTCGGTTCAATTTCTACGCCCTTCCAATCCCTTGTGACCAATGCCACCACCTCTCTTGAAGCATGGCAAATTCTTGCAAAAGCCTATGAAACTCCATCTCGTGGGCATATTAAGCAACTCAAAGATCAGTTGAAAAAAACCACAAAAGGTACCAAAACCATCGACGAGTATATGCAATTGATGAAATCCAAGGCTGATCAATTAACTCTTCTCGGCAAGCCTGTCGATCCTGAAGATCTTATTGAATTCATCATTGATGGTCTCCCTGAAGATTATCGTGCCTTGTGTGATGCTATTCAGAATCGTGAAACTACTGTCTCATTTGAAGGATTTCATGAGAAACTTAGAAATCGCGAGGCTGCCATAATTTGCAATACTTCTATTTCAACATCGTTCCCTGTCACTGTTCATGATGCTGCTACACGTCCTCGCAACTATAATTGGAGGCCTCCTTATCGCCAGAAAAATAATTTTCGTCCTGCTTATGATAACAATTCTTCTGATCAAAGACTTTCATACCTTGGACGGTGCCAAGCGTGTGGGAAACAAGGCCATCGTGCACAATGCTGCTATCAATACAAACTCATCCAAAAATCGTCTTCACCACAAAACAACTGGCAATCTCGTGCAAATATTGCCTTAGCTCCAGCTCATGAGACTCCATCTTGGCTTCTTGACAGTGGTGCTTCTCACCACATCACCTCCGACCTTCAAAATCTTTCTCTCCATGATCCGTATATATGTTGGGATTTATAATGTTGTGATTGGCGATGGTCATGGTCTTCCAGTTAAGAACACATGCTCGACCACTCTCTTTACTCAATCTCATGATTTGTAGTTATCTAATGTTCTTCATGTTCCCACTATGTAAAAGAATCTTATTTCTTTCTATCGATTATGTGTTGATAATGATGTATCTATTACGTTTGATCCTTTGGAATTTTAGGTGACGGATCTAAAGTCGGGAGCACTAGTCACAAAGGGCAAAGCTAAAGATGGGATGTATGAGTGGCCATTATTGTCCTCTGTTTCAACCCTACATCGTGCACTTACTAGTTTTAAAACTTTTTTTTCGAATTACCATTCTCGTTTGAGTCCTCCCCATGTCAATCTTCTACATAAAACAATTATCAGTTTTGAACTTTCTTTATCCAATAAAACTTCTTCTTCTCTGTTTTGCAAATCGTGTTCCCTTAATAAAAGCCACAAAATTCCTTTTGGTGTCAATACTATTCAATCGTCTAAAGCACTTGAGCTTCTCTACTCTGATTTGTGAACTTCTTCGACTTTTTCTTTTGATGGATACAAGTATTACTTAATCTTTGTGGATCATTTTACTCGTTACACTTGGTTTTATCCACTAAAGAAAAAGTCTCAAGTGTTTGAAACTTTTGTCAAATTCAACGCTTTGGTTGAAAACAAATTTCAAACCCGCATTATCACATTGTATTCTGATAATGGTGGTGAATTTATGGCAATGGAAAATTTTTGAGGACATCTTTCCTTGCTCATAGTTATCTACTTCTTCTCAGTCGACTCCAACCACTGAAGACTTCTCCATCTCTTCTCTCTCTCTCTGGTGCCACTCTTTCATCCCAAGGCTATGCATGCTCCTGACTTAGATTCGTCACCGCTGACTTTGGAGGTGTCTTCGGAGGTACCATCTAACTCATCTCCTATTCTTGCATCCTCTACTTCTGATGATACGATTTCTACTAATGCACTTCCTATTACATCAACAACTGTTGAGTCTGCCTTGATGGTTAATGCGCCTGTTAACACTCATTCTATGATCACAAGGGCTAAAAATCAAATCTCCAAGCCGAAGACTAAGTTTACTCTCGCTGCTGTAGTTGAACCTTACCACGAGATTAAACCTAGCACTTATCGTCAAGCTCTTGCAGATCCCAATTGGCATTATACCATGAGTGATGAAATAAACTCCCAGATACAGAATGAGACATGGGACTTGGTTCCTCCTGATTCTATGGAAAATTTTGTTGGTTGTCGTTGGGTCTTCCGCATAAAACATCTTCCGAATGGTTCAATTGAGCGATACAAGATTAGTTGCCAAAGGGTACAATCAACGTCCAGGAATAGACTACTTTGAGACCTTTAGTCCTGTTGTCAAAAGGGCATCGGTTCTTCTAGTACTTAGCCTTGCAACCTCACGCAATTGGACTCTTCGACAACTTGATATCAACAATGCCTTCCTACAAGGTCCCCTTGATGAAGTTGTGTTCATGGAACAGCCTCTGGGTTTTGTTGATCGTGATCGGCCTAATCATGTGTGCCGTCTTAAGAAAGCTATTTATGGTTTGAAGCAAGCACCACGTGCTTGGTACAATGCCCTTTGCTCATTTCTTCTCGAATCAGGTTTTGTTAATTCATTGGCGGATGCATTTTTATTTATTCTTCAATCTTCTGATGTGATCATCTTTGCTCTTGTATATGTTGATGATATTTTCGTTACTGGCAATTTGGCAATTCATGTACAAATGTTCATTGATGTTCTTGGTCATCGATTTTCTCTCAAGGATATGCGTCCTCTCAACTATTTTCTTGGGATCAAAGTTGCTCGCACTACTTCTGGCCTCACACTTACACAAACTTCATATATCAATGACTTACTTCACCGTGTTAACATGCTAGATGCAAAACCCGTTCTCACTCTGATGGCCGACAAGCCACCTTTAACTAAACGGTGTGGTTCTGTTCTTTCCGATCCAACCGAGTATCGTATGGTTATTGGTAATCTTCAATACTTGTTATTTACTCGTCCGGATATTGCCTGTGTGGTTAACAAGTTGTCTCAATACATGCATCAACCAAATTTAGAACATTGGGCTGCCGCAAACACATTTTGCGTTATCTTTGTGGTACTCGAGATCGTGGACTTTTCTTCTCGATATCTAATCCTCTTATATCCTTCATGCTTACTCGGATCCTGACTGGGCTGGTGATAAAGACGATTATTCCTCGTGGGAGCGTATCTTGTGCATCTTGGACATCATCTCATTTCATGGTCTGCTAAGAAACAATCTACCATTGCTCGTTCCTCGACAGAGGCTGAATACAAATCTGTTGCAACGACAACCTCTAAGATTCAGTGGATTTGTTCTCTCCTTACTGAGTTGGGTGTTTCTCTCTCTACCGCTCCGGTTATTTACTGTGACAATGTGGGAGGCACCTATCTTTGTGCTAATCCTGTCTTTCATTCTCGCATTAAACATGTTGTTGTTGATTATCATTACATTTGTGGTCTTGTTTAATCTGGTAATCTTCGTGTATCACATGTCGCATCTACGGACCAGCTTGCTGATGGACTTACTAAGCCATTGCCTCGTGCTCGCTTCGTTCCGTTGTGTTCTAAGATTGGTCTCACTTCGATTCGTCCATCTTGAGGGGGCGTATTAAGATAATGACCACATTGTTATCATCACATTTGAAAACCATTGATTACATTGTTATCATCACTTATTCAAATCATTGACTAAATTGTTATCATCATCTTTTTACCTATTGTAAAATTCAAATAGTCATTTTGATGTGTATAAATAATCTTGTAACATTCAAGTTATTCATCAAGTTTAAACATTACCATTTCATATATTCAGTTCTAACAGATATGTCCTCAAGATCTTGGAATGACCACCCATAGGTGTGTTGTGATGTTCCTTTAGTAGTTGGTGAATCATTGGTGATGTCGGAGGAACAACAACCCAATTGTGGTAGCATACAAGGCTATTCTTCCACTCATAGGGATGCCCAAGATTTGTATTGACTAATTTTCCAATACATTGGAGGTATGGATCAATATCGGACCTTATGTTGTTCCAAAGTGAAGATTTTTGAACATAGATGGCAGCAAGTATTGGATTCCCTTGTACACGAGACAAAGCATCTCCAGCTGCGTTTGCTTTTCCCGGTTTATATGTGATCCCATAATCGTATCCAACAAGTTTCTCCATCCATTTTTGTTGCTCCGAGGTGAGTGTTTGTTACTCCAAGAGATAACACAGACTTTTTTGATTTGTCTCTATCACAAATCTGCGGCCGAGAATATAAGGTCTCCATTTGCGAATTGCGATCACAATTGCTCACATTTCACGCACATAAGTATATCAGGATTGTTTGGACACACCCAATGTTCTGCTCAAAAATGCAATCCGGCGACCGTTTTGAGATAAAACATTTGTTTTACTCTCATTTATTTCAATTTATATAGTTTCTATTTGTACCAATTTTAAACTAAATAATAGAAATTGATCCACACTATACGTTAATTATAATATTTTGTTATAGTTTTTGTGAATTTAATCAAATAGTTTGTAGTTTACAAATTTTTAGTAAATATTAAATTATTTTATAAAATATTTGTAATAAATACAAATTGAAATTTTAAATTTTTAGATATAATATTATAGTTAGTTTTTTAGGTAAAAAAATATTCAAATATATTAATTAAGATCTGAATTTTAAATATTGGATTTTATAATATTCATAAATATAATTAGCAAAATATGAATGTAAATTATATTTGTATAAATTTTTAATTTGTTAGATGTATTAATATAGTTAATTTATTTATTTTCATATAAAAATTATTCAAATAAATTAATAAAAATCTAAATTTTAAATATTAGAATTCATAATATTAATACATATTTTAATCTTTCAGGATATTTGATATTTGTTTTTTAAATTAATAATGTATAATAAAAATAATATTTTATAAATTAAATGTTATTTTATGAAATATAATTGTCAAATAAAATTAAAATTATAAAATCTATTGGATGTATTTTTTATGAATAAATTAAATTATATTAATTAAATGTTATTTTATGAAATATAAGACAGTACCAAATGCCTTCTCCGGATGTATTTTTTAGAATGACAAATGGCAATGAAAACTCAGGTAATGCCAAAGGTTGAGGTGGTCGTGAGTTGGAAGATTTGTAAGCCATTTTTCTTTTGAAAAAGTCAACAAAAATGTATGGGACGTCATTCTAACTTTTCCTTTAATTATATTTACGTTTATGTTTATCAATTTAGTTCTCCTATAAATATGATATTATACATTATTTGTAAACATACGATTCACTTCTTTTTCTCTTTTTTCTTCTCTTGAGTAAAGTTATATGTTTAACTTTCTCTCTCTAGTATTTTCATAACACGTTACCAGCACGATACTCTAACCAACTGAGCTAATAGGTTATACCTACTCCCGCGATATTATTAATGCAGTGGTAAGTTATACCTACTCCCACGGTAAAAATTTATTTTATTATGTCAATATAATGATTTAAGGAGTGGTAGGTTATACCTTCTCTCGCGATATTATTTATGCAGTGGTAGGTTATCACTCCTCCCGTGATATTTATGCAGTAGTAGGTTATACCTCCTTTCGCGATATTATTTATACAGTGGTAGGTTATACCTCCTCCCGCGATATTATTTATGAAGTAGTAGGTTATAGCTTCTCTCGCGATATTATTTATGAAGTAGTAGGTTATACTTTCTCTCGCGATATTATTTATGCAGTGGTAGGTTATCACTCCTCCTGTGATATTTATGCAGTAGTAGGTTATACCTTCTCTCGCGATATTATTTATACAGTGATAGGTTATACCTCCTCCCGCGATATTATTTATGAAGTAGTAGGTTATAGCTTCTTCTACGATATTATTTATGCAGTGGTAGGTCATAACTCCTTCCGCGATATTATTTATGCAGTAGTAGGTTATACCTCCTCTTGCGATATTATTTATACACTGGTAGGTCATACCTCCTTCCGCGGTATTATTAATGGAGTGGTAGGTTATATCTTCTCCCACGATATTATTTATGGAGTAATAGGTTCCTCCCGCGATATTATTTATGTAGTAATAGGTTCCTCCCACGATATTATTTATGGAGTGGTAGATTATACTTCCTCCTGCGATATTATTTATTTCTTTCTGTCAATTTAATTATTTATGTAGTGATAGGTTATACCTACTCACGTGATATTATTTATGCAGTGGCAGATTATAACTCCTCCCGCGATATTATTTATGTAGTGGTAGGTTATACTTTCTCCCGCGATATTATTTATGCAGTGATAGGTTATACCTCCTCCCACATTATTATTTATAAAGTGGAAGATTATGTCTGCTCCTTAATCGAGAGGTAGGCACTGACTCCTCGAAATAATATGGTAGGCGCTGCCTCCTTAATCACATCGATGATCTTACCTTCTAAGATAATTTTTTTTTTATTTATATATTTTAATTACTTTATTATATGCACATGTTTTTATTATCATTAATAACTTTTAAGATGATACTTAAAATATTATAACAATTAGTTTATTATTTATATAGATATCATGTCAAACTTGACAAAGCTTGATATCATTGCCCTTGATGTATCTAGAAAAAATTATATGACTTGGGCATCAAATACAAAGATCCATTTGAGATCGAATGGCCTTCTTAAAGCCATCGATCCATCGGAAACGATGTCAGATAAGAATAAGGCTAAGGCCATGGTATTTTTATGTCACCATTTCCATGATACGTTAAAAAATAAATATATGACGAAAGAAGATCGTGCGAATCTTTAGAAATTATTAAGAGATAGATTTGATCATCAGAAACTTTTGATCTTACCTAAGGCTCGATATGATTGGCTACACCTCCGATTCATGAACTATAAAAGTGTTGGTGAATATAATTCCGCGTTGTTCGGAATTACTTCCAGGATGATGTTATGTGGTGATGAATTGAGCGATTATGATATGATTGAAAAAACGCCCTGCACATTTCATTCTGGAAATATAGTCCTACAAGAGCAATATTAGACTAAAGGATATATTCGCTACTCGGAGTTGATGAAAGTACTCCTTGTAGTAGAGCAAAATAATGACCTCGTGATGTTAAATCATCAAACTTGTCCATAGATCGGCTCCATTCCTAGAAGTGAATGTTGTAGCATCCAGTAATAATAATAATTATCAATGACGAGGACATGGCACTACAAGAAAACTGCGAATTTGCGACTGCGATTTGCGACTACATATGTGGTCGCAAATATTGCGACCAAATTTGCCGTGGTTTAGCGACCATTTTGCGACTACGGCCAAGTAGTCGCAAATTGGTCGCAAATAAGTGACCAATACCTGTGGTCGCAAATCAGTCGCAATATGCAACGAATTAGTGACTGATTTGCGACTGCTTTGAGACTGATCCTGGTAGTCGCTAATCAGTCGCCAAATAGCGACTAATTAGCGACTACTTATAGAAAATCACGTGGTAGTCGCTAATTAGTCGCAAAATAGCGACCGATATGCGACTACGGTATGTAGTGGCTCTGCAGTCACAAAATGGTGGCAAAGTGCGAGCATAAAAAACATGTGCGGGTTAGGTATAACGACATTTAAGCGACTACATAGGTGTAGTCGCAAAGTAGTGGCAAATCAGTGGCAAAGTAGTCGCAAAGTAGTCGCAAAATGTTGTATATATATGCACCATCCCATTCTCTCATTTGCAAAAGCAAAAGTAAAAAATTTTGTAAAACATGTGGGGAAATTATAACAATTCGAGAGATTGGATGTACAGAAGAATAGATAATGAAACAAGAAATATCTCGGCGGAATTTGCACAAGGCATTGAGCAATTCATGAATTTTGCAAGTAGTCAACCTATAGCTCAAAGTAGTGGAGGTAAGTTTTTCTGTCCTTGTATTAATTGCAAAAATGATAAATTTATTCCGGGACGAAATATGGAGTCATCTATATAGTCGAGGGTTTATGCCAAATTATTATATTTGGTATAAACATGGAGAAGAGCTGAATGTTCAGTTAGGGACGAGTAGTACTAGTCAGGGTGATGTACCAAGAAATCAGGGACGTGATTGTAGTAGTGATGAAACAGTTGGTATATCCAGTAATAGATATGTTGAAATGGTGACGGATGCATTTCGTGAGACAACGACTGATGATCATCATCAGTACTATAATCAGAACGAAGAAAATTATAATTATAATTATGAAGAAGAACGGCTTAATGAAGAAGCAGAAAAGTTTTACAACATGTTAGAAGCTGCAAAAAATCCATTGTATGATGGTTGTCATGAAGGGCACTCACAATTATCTTTAGCTGCTAGGTTTATGAACATCAAATCTGATTTTAATTTACCAGAAAAATGCATGGATTCTTGGGCGGAGCTATTTACAGAATATTTACCCGACGAAAATCAGGCGACGGGTTCATATTATGAAACCGAAAAATTAATGCGAAATTTAGGCCTCCCGTTTTATACAATTGACGTGTGTGTTAAAAATTGTATGATATTTTGGAAAGAAGATGAGAAATGGGAAAAATGCAAATTTTGCGATTCCCCCCGGTATAAGCCAAGCGACGGCAGGACGAGAATACCTTTCAGTCGTATGTGGTATTTACCTATAGGTGATAGACTTAAAAGAATGTATCAAAGCGAGAAAACCGCAGAGGCAATGAGGTGGCACGCAGAGCATGAAGCAGAATACGGAGAAATGAGTCATCCATTTGATGCTGCAGAGTGGAAAATTTTTCAATATTTACATCCTAGATTTGCTGCTGAATCTCGAAATGTTTATCTTGGCTTATGTACTGATGGGTTCAACCCATTTGGGATGTCTCGTAATCATTCATTATGGCCGGTGATTATCACTCCATATAATTTGCCACCGAAGATGTGTATGAAGAAAGATTATTTGTTTCTACCTATTTTGAATTCGGGGCCAAATCATCCGCGTGCTAGTCTGGACATATTCCTACGACCTTTGATTGATGAGTTGAAAGAATTATGGTCTATCGGAGTTGATGCATACGATGTATCGCTCAACCAAAATTTCAATCTAAAAGCTGTGTTACTTTGGACGATAAGCGACTTTCCCGCTTATGGAATGTTATCAGGATGGACAACGCATGGAAGGCTGGCCTGTCCAATTTGTATGGATGATACGAAGGCATTTCAATTACCAAATGGGAGAAAGACGTGTTGGTTTGATTGTCATCGAAAGTTTCTTCCTAATGGTCACCCGTTACGGAAAAATAAAACAAATTTTTTAAAAGGGAAGCATGCTTTGAATGACTGTCCTCCACAATCATTGACAGGTGAACAAGTTTTGTACGAGCGAATAAAAACTGTCAATCCTTTAAGAACATCTGAGTGCGGCAACGGTCATGAAAGTAAAGAAGAAGGTTATGGCAGCTGGCATAATTGGCACAAAGAAAGTATATTTTGGGAGTTGCCGTACTGGACAGATCTTAACCTTCGACATAATCTTGATGTGATGCATATAGAGAAGAATTTCTTCGATAACATCATTAATACTATTATGAATGTAAAAGAGAAATCAAAAGATACAGTGAAGTCAAGGTTGGATATTGCGAAGTTTTGCTCTCGAAAAGAGTTGCACGTGGATGGTCGGGGTAATGCTCCATTCCCTATATTTCGATTGACCCAAAAAGCGAAAGAACGGTTATTGGAATGTATAAAAAATGATGTCAAATTTCCGGACGGCTATGCGGCAGATTTAGCAAATTGTGTGGATATGGATGGACTAAAGTTTTCGGGCATGAAAAGCCATGACTGCCATGTTTTTATGGAAAGACTTCTCCCTTTCATATTTGCAGAACTTTTACCACGGAACGTTCATCTAGCATTATCAGGTAAATATAGTAATAACTATATTTTTAATTGGAAATACGTAAATTAATAATAATTGCCTGAACTAATTAATTGTCGATGGTAATTAATATATATATATATAGGGATTGGAGGATTTTTCCGTGATTTATGCTCCAGATCATTACAACAAAACCGTGTCCAAATTCTGAAGGAAAATATAGTCATAATTTTGTGCAATTTGGAAAAGATCTTTCCGCCTTCATTTTTCGACGTCATGGAGCATCTTCCTGTACATCTACCATACGAAGCTGAACTTGGTGGACCTGTGCAATATAGGTGGATGTATCCATTTGAAAGGTTTTTTAAAAAACTTAAGAGCAAGGCGAAGAACAAACGTTATGCTGCAGGGTCGATTGTTGAATCATATGTGAATGATGAGATATCTTACTTCTCAGAACATTACTTTGCTGAACACATTCGCACGAAAAACAGGTAACCATGTTAATTATGACGTTTATGAATTAATTATTTTATTATATAATATATAAGTAATATATATAATATATATAAACCATGCATATATATATATATATATGTACAGGTCTACAAGATTCGATGAAGGTGACGTGCCTGTATATCCAGATCCCGGAGTACCAGATATATTTACGCACATGGGTCGTCCAAGTGGTAAATGTAAAGAAATATGGCTCTCCGAAAAAGAATATAAATATGCACATGCATATGTATTACGGAATTGTGAATATTTTCGGCCACTAGAGAGGTACGTATATATATGAAAACAATTAATTGTATTTATTACATTTCAGTTCATTGTATTAAGAAATATATATTAATTTTCAATATTTACTGTTCTAGCATGTTTGAAGATCATATTCGATGTACGTATCCATATCTTTCGGAAGATGACATTTCATCTAAAAGAGAGGAAGAGTTCCACATATGGGTTAGAGATTATGTATGTTTAATTAATTATTTGACATATATATATTATATTTTATTTATTAATTTGGAAATACTAATTAAGTTTAATTTTTGATATATGATTAAAGGTCAATTCATGCAGTTCCACAGATTCACGTGCCTTTCCTATATGGGCTCAAGAATTAGTTCAAGGTCCGATGAATAAAGCATCCACTTGGCCGATGTATTTTACAAGAGGTTATATGTTCCACACGAAGAAACATGGACATAGAAGAAAGACATGTAACTACGGTATTTGTGTGAAGGGGGACAATTACTCAGATGCATCTGATGAAGCTGATTTCTACGGTATTTTAACAGATATCATTCAACTTGAGTATGTCGGACTCCTAAATTTGAAGATCACGCTTTTTAAATGTGAATGGTACGATCCTACACCCTCGAGAGGTACTCGGAAGTCGGAAAATGGTGTCGTTGATGTGTTATCATCAGGGAAATACTACAAATACGAACCATTTATTCTCGGTACGTACACGTATTCGGCAATAATTTAATATATATTTTGTCTTACAAATTTATAAGTAATTTATATTTCAAAACGTACGATGTATCAGCATCTCAAGCGGATCAAGTTTGTTATATTCCCTATCCACACACGAAATCATCATCAAAACAAACATGGCTCAATGTTTTGAAAGTTAATCCAAGATCTAACATTTTGGGAAAATACAAAAACAAAGACGAGATTGGCCTTTTGCAACAAGAAAATGATGAAGACGTAATGCATGTTCAAGAGATAGAGGTAGATCGGTTGGTCGATACAGTTAACCATACTGAAGAAATTGATTTCGATGTCGGAGATGCGGAACTAGAAGATGAATTTCAATGTAATATTTCATCTTCAGATGATGATGAGAACGAAGAAATGTAATAAATATTGTTACGCTAGGTATTTTGTACATATGATTTTCATATAATTTAATGTATTACCAATATCCATATATATATAGATTTTTTAAGTAATTGAGACTGATTTGCCTTTGCAACTGCATTGGCAATGTGGTCGCATTTCAGTCACAAAAATTAAATGTAGTCGCAAATCAGTCGCTAATTAGCGACCGATTTGCGACTACATTCAAAATTTTTGAAGCGCAGTCGCAAATCAGTCGCTAATTAGCGACTGATTTGCCACCACATATGGTTAATTCACATTTTCCCTAAGTATTTTCCACATTTAAAACTTGTATTTCTATTCTATAAGACTACTAACCATTAGAACTGATAACATATATTCAAAACCATATTTTTAATGATTTCATATTTAGATAACATATAGAATGTATATAAGAAGTATAAGGTTAAGTAAATTTGTTAAGGATTTAGGTAAGTTATTTGAAAATTTGGGAAATGTTATTGTTTTCATAGTAATTGAATTTTTTATAACTTATAATCAATAACTCAATCTTATAGAATTATATGCATTCCTCAAAATCTCAAAATTTAGGGTTTAGGGTATTATTTGCGACTGATTTGCCACCACTTTGCAATTGCATTGGCAATGTGGTCGCATTTCAGTCACAAAAATTAAATGTAGTCGCAAATCAGTCGCTAATTAGCGACCGATTTGCGACTACATTCAAAATTTATGATGCACAGTCGCAAATCAGTCGCTAATTAGCGACTGATTTGCCACCACATATGGTTAATTCAAATTTTCCCTAAGTATTTTCCACATTTAAAACTTGTATTTCTATTCTATAAGACTACTAACCATTAGA
>JAEVFF010001391.1:0-14534 GCA_018901945.1 Pugionium dolabratum | reverse complement strand
TGGCAATGTGGTCGCATTTCAGTCACAAAAACTAAATGTAGTCGCAAATCAGTCGCTAATATGCGACTGATTTGCGACTACATTTAGTTTGGTGGGACTGTGACAAAATCGAAAACTTTCAAACTCCCAAAAATAACTGTTAGTCGCAAATCAGTCGCAAATTTGCCACTGATATGCGACTACATTTAAACATTCGATGAATGTAATTGTGGTCGCAAATCAGTCGCATATTAGCGACTGATTTGCGACTACCAATTAATTTGGTGGGAACCGAAAACGTTCAAACTCCCTCCGAATTAATTCATGGTCGCAAATCAGTGGCAAATTTGCGACTGATTTGCGACTACCGGTACATTTATCGAAACTGTTACTGTGGTCGCAAATCAGTCGCACATTTGCGACTGATTTGCGACTACCAATTAATTTGGTGGGAACCGAAAACGTTCAAACTCCCTCCGAATTAATTCGTGGTTGCAAATCAGTCGCAAATTTGCGACTGATTTGCGACCACAGTAACAGTTTCGATAAATGTACCGGTAGTCGCAAATCAGTCGCAAATTTGCGACTGATTTGCGACCACGAATTAATTCGGAGGGAGTTTGAACGTTTTCGGTTCCCACCAAATTAATTGGTAGTCGCAAATCAGTCGCAAATTTGCGACTGATTTGCGACCACGGGTGTTTTGCCACTGATTTGCGACCACATCCGTTGAGATCGACCACGGGTGTTTTGCCACTGATACCCGATGGTTTTCCCTCATTTTTCACAAATCTCTCAAAACTACATTACAAAACTCTCTCAAAACACTTCCTAAACACTTTAACAAAACAAAATTTCTAGAAATGGCAAGTGGTGGTAGGTCGTTGAGAGGTCGTGGAAGACGATCTTTCGGATCGTCTTCCGGCCGAGGAACCTCTTTGGCCTCCTCGAACCCATCACCATCCGCTAATAGAGCGGCATCGCGGCTCCCGCCGCAATACAACTTTGTTCCTCATGCCGTTCCTGAAACCCAAACACCTCCACGGTTTCAGGAATCGGATGAACACGAGGACGAACAAATTCCCGATTGCGAAACGGGAACGGATGAACAAACTATCACTCTTGATAGTTTGTTACAAACTCCGGGTCGCGAACAGTATTTGACTGTGCTTTCTCCAGATGCGGCTCCGAATACAACTTGGTAAGTATGTTTATTACAAGCTAATTTTTTAATAAATATTTATTAAAATTTAAATTATATTAATATAATTTTAAATTTTTGTAATAAATATTAGGTTTGACCGCGATAACGGGTCTATTACTCGTCAAATCGCAAAAATTTTGAAAAATAAGTTTGACGGTCCGTACTACAGTTGGACCGTCGTACCTCCTGAGAGGCAGGAGAAATATTTTATAGAATTTGCGGTAAGTATTTTTTTTATACTGTGTAAATTTTTAATACAATATAAAAAATATATACTAATATTTTTTAACTTAATTTCAAGCAATCGTACACCTGGGATCCTTTGATCACCTCGGTGGTACGAAAAGAGTTCGAGGCCGTCTGCGTAAGGCGGATGAAAGGGATGGTGAGCACGGTTCATACAACCGGAAAACGTCCCAGATGGATTTCCCCAAGTTTGTACAGTATTATGACTGCACATTGGGCAACCGAAACATCTACCGAGAGGAGTACAAAATCCTCTCATAACCGCAACTCTGCTCGGGACGGTCTTGGCCCGCATAAACATTTATCGGGCCAAAAATCGTACATTCAGGTCCAGCAGGAAATGGTAAGTAAAATTTTTTTTTTTCATATTATTATGTTTTCTCATAATTAATTAATATTTTAATATCTGTGAAGGAACATAATTTGGGACGACCAGTCTCAATAGGTGAGGTCTTTATAAAGACTCACACAAGACCGGATGGTTCGTATGTAGATTTGAAAACAAAACAAATCTGTGAAACATACGAACGAAACATCCAAGAGAAGATGACGATCGTGGAGGTCGATCCAACAGAAACATCCGATGGAACCTCCCGTCCAATTGAGCTGACTCAAGCACAGAAGAATGAGATCTTCTTACAGGTAAAAAAAAAATTTCAAACTTTTTTCTTTTTACATATTTTCCTAATTACAAAATAATTACATTTATTATATAATTTACGTTTTCGTAATTTTATAGTCATCTGTTCCTGATGAACGAGGCCGTCTTTATGGACTCGGTAGCCTCAACCACGTACAGTCTACGGGTAGAAGTAGTGGGGTACAAACCCATTCACCCGAGTACGTTATTCTTCAAGAACAAAACGCGTTGATTAAAGCACAAAACGCGGAGATGAAGGAAAAATATGAGAAGATTGAAGAGCTGAACAGAGAAAACCAGAAGAAGATCTCGAGCTTGGAGATGCTGCTCGGATATATCCAACGGACGGATCCCGCATTCGCCTCCTTATTGCGGGATAACGATTGTACAGGGGAACCATCGACGGCTCCGCCAACCACCCCATTTTCGCCATCAGATTTCCAATTTCCGCCACCGGACAATTAGAATTTATTTTTATGTATTTAAAAATTTTGTATAATAAATGTTAAATTTTAAATTTGTATATTTTTTAATTCAATATTTATTTTACATATTTTTTTCATTTATTATTATAAAATTTTTAATTTATTAATAAAAATTAATAAATATTCTAATAAGTATTATAATAATATTTTAAACCAATTATATTAATAGTTAATCTAAATTATTTTATTAATATTTCTAATTTCAAATAATTATTTTTATTATTCAAATTATTTTTCTAAATTATTATTGAAATTTTAATTTTTAAATATTATTTTACATTTTTTTAAAATAATTTAAAAAATATTAATATTATATTTCACTAATATACGAAATTATTTTAGTAGTAAAAATATATATATATATATATATATATTTAAAATTATTAATATTATATTTTTAATATTATTTTATTAATATTATATTTTTAAATTATTAATATATTATTTCAATAATAAAAGTAAAAAATATATTAATATTTTTTTTAAAATCTATTTACGGTGTAGTCGCAAATCAGTCACAAATTTTTGTGACTGATTTGCGACTACGGTTCACCTGTAGTCGCAAAACAGTCACACATTTTTGTGACTGATTTGCGACTACGTTTCACATGTAGTCGCAAAACAGTCACAAATATTTGTGACTGATTTGCGACTGCGTTTCACATGTAGTCGCAAAACAGTCACAAATATTTGTGACTGTTTTGCAACTGCGTTTCTCCTGTAGTCGCAAAACAGTCACTGTTTTTTGTGACTGATTTGCGACTACGGTTCCACCGTTGTCGCAAATCAGTCACAAAAATTTGCAACTGTTTTGCGACTACAAATTTACCAACCACAACAGTAGTCGCAAAACAGTAGCAATATTTGTTACGGAATTTCAGTGGCAAATTAGTCGCAAAAAAGCGACCACGGTTGTGGTCGCAAATTAGTCGCAAAATACCCACTATGCCCGTGGTCGCAAATCAGTCGCAAAATTGCGACTGATTTGCGACTAATGTTTTTTGCGACTATTATTTTGCGACCACATCTGGTAGTCGCAAAGTAGTCGCAAAATACAGTTTTGCGACTACTTTGCGACCACTTCCGTGGTCGCAAAACGGTTGTTTTCTTGTAGTGTGGACGTGGTAGAAACCGTAGTGGGGGTCGTGGACGAGGTCGTGGACGTGGACAAGGAAGAGGTTTTAACATTAGAAAAAAAAAATTTCCAATGAGGGTGGTCGGAAAATAAGAAAACCGACCGAGAACGCTTGTTACAGATGCGGTATGAAAGGGCATTGAGAACGTACATGTTGTACGTCCAAATATTTCATCGATATGTATCAAGAATCAAAACAGACCAAGATTAATAATGTTGAAACCAACTTTGCCAATGATGAATTTGGGCCTTCTTTTAGTAGTCTAAATGATGATACTCATCTGGATATCACATATTTTCTTGTTGATCCCGAAAGTATCAAAGAGGATTAAAACGATTATGATCGATGAGAAATGATAAGTTGCTAATAAGACATGTATAATATGTTTGTGTAACAAAACTTAACGACAATTTTAGTAGTTTATAAAATATTTTTTGCTTTAAACTATTAATCCATCTCTATAAATTATAGCACATAAAATATCACAAATTGGAATTAATGACGGAGATATCTGTCTAGCAAACAGTGCTACAACGCACACTATACTTAAAGATTGACGATATTTCTCCTGTCTTGATTTAAGTGATTCCACCGGAGCGTGAGTACTATATCAGGAAATGCAAAGATAGTACTAAGCTCTGGGAAGCCAGTTTTTCGATGCCAAAAGACATGAAATTTGAAATAAATAATGCATTATATTCTCTCAAGTCTCATAGAAACTTGTTAACTTTCAAAGATATCCATAAAATGGATATCATATAGAGACTATGAGTAAAAATAATATTGAATATCTTTGCATTATATCAGAGAGGAAACATATTATAGAAAATTTACCAATGTTATCCTCTAGATTATATTACATAAAGATAAGCATAGTTTAATCATATGCTATACTAAACCAGAAGTTTACTAGTACATTTAAAGTATGGAATGCAAGATTATGGCATCCATGATCAATTATGATGAGAAGAATTGTGCAAAATTCTAGTGGTCACTCATTAAAAAATGAAAAGATTTTTCAATCGGAAGAGTTTCATGTAAATAATGTTCTCAAGGAAAACTCATAACACGACAATCAATAACTAAAGTTGGAAATGAATCCCCAGTATTCTTATAGAAAATACATGGTGATATATGTGGACCTATTCATCCACCGTGTGGGCCGTTTTAATATTTTATGGTATTGATTGATGCATCAAGTAGATGGTCACATGTTTTTCTTTTGACAACAAGAAATACGGCTTTCGCAAAATTCATTACCCAAATAATCAGATTGAAAGCATAATTCCCTCATTATGTTATAAAGAAAGCTGAACTTGATAACAGTGGTGAATTCACTTCACAAGCTTTTGATGATTATTGTATTTCAATGGGAATTGATGTTGAACATCCAGTGTCTCATGTGCATACACAAAATGGGATGACTGAAAGTTTGATTAAAAGGTTGCAATTGATTGCAAGACCATTAATATTGAGAATAAATCTCCCAATTTTTCTAGTGGATCATGCTATACTCCATGCAGCTGCATTTGTTCATATTAGACTAAATGTGTATAATAAATATTTCCCATTGCACTTGACATCTGGTCAACAACCAAATATATTTCATCTTCGAGTTTTTGGATGCGTGATTTATGTCCTAGTAGTCCCACCACAAAAAACAAAAATGGGACCACAAAGGAGAATAGAATATATATTGGGTATATATCACCAAGTATAATTTGATATCTTGAACTTCGAACTAGTGATATGTTTATGGTACGTTTTGCCGATAACCATTTTAATGAAGATGAATTTCCAGCGTTAGGGGGAGGAATTAAAGAAACATCAAAAGATATTACATGGTGTACATAAAATTTGATACACCTTGACCCCCGTACAAATTAACGTGAATTGGAAGTTCGGAAAATTATACATTTACGGAGTATGGCAAATGAATTATCAGATGCGTTCACAGATACAAAATATGTGATAAAATTATATATACTAGCTGTAAATACTCCGTTAAGAATTGAAATTCCAAAGGACCAATTTGATGGAAATAAAATAAATGATCCAAAACTTCAATTGAAAATGGAGAGACCGATTGTCTCTAAAGATAAAAATCCACGAAAGAAAAAGAAATTGAGAAAAAGCATCCCAAAAGAATTACGTCATGCATATATTCAAGAAAATACATATGAAAAGGGTCTTGAAAAAATCTGATGATGAAAGTATTCTAGAGGAAGAACAAGATATAGAAAATTGTAAAACATCCATTAATTATGCCCAAGATGGAAAGATTTGGGTTACAAATAAAATAGAAGATGTGGATGGAATATTTTTATATTCTATATCCAAAGAAATTGATGATGAATATAATGATCCTGACCCGAGGTCATTATCAGAATATCGGGTGAGACCCGATTGGAAGAAATAACAAAAGGCCATGAAAGATAAATTACTCTCTCTCAATAAAAGAAATGGATTCGGACATGTTATCATTACACCAGAAGATGTAATGATTGTCGGATGCAAGTGGATTTTCGTGAGAAAACGAAATGAAAAAAATGAGATCATAAGATATAAAGTTCGACTTGTGGTACAAGGTTTTTCTCAAAGACCGAGAATTGATTATGATGAAATATATTCTCTGGTTATGGATGCAATTACATTTAGGTACTTAATGAGTTTAACAACATCCAAAAATTTAGAGATGTACCTTATGGATGTCCTGGTTGCATATCTATATGGATCACTTGATAGTGACATATATATGAAAATTTCCAATGGATTTAAGATCTCGGAAGGATCCAAGATCTCGGAAAAATCAAAGGGTATTTGTTCAGTCAAATTACAGCGATCACTTTAAGGATTAAAAAAATCCGGACGCATGTGATATAATCGCTTAAGCGAATATTTGTTTGAAAAAGGGATATATCAACAATGTGATATGTCCTTGCGTGTTTATCAAGAAATCCTCATTATGATTTGTTATTATTGCTGTATATGTCGATGATCTGAACATAATTGGAACTCAAAAGTAAGTTCATGATGCAAGAACCCATATGAGAGAAGAGTTTGAAATGAAAGACTTTGGTAAGATAAAATTTTATCTCGGGCTTCAAATAGAGCATCTCAAAGGTGGAATATTTGTGCATTAATCAAATTATACCAAAAGGTATTAAAACGCTTTAATATAGATGAAGAAAATCTTTTGAGTACTCCAAATGGTCAATAGATCACTTAATATTGATAAAAATCCATTTCGACTTTGTGAAGATAACAAGGAAATTCTAGATCCTAAAATATCTTATATGAGCGCTATCTGTGCGTGATGTATCTTGCTAACTGTACTAGACTAGATATTGTTTTTACTACTAACTTACTTGCAAGGTATAATTGAGCCCCTACGCGAGGATATTAGACCGGGGTAAAACAAATATTTCGTTATCTTCAAGGTACAATTGACTTGGGATTATATTATCCCAGAAATTCTTTATTTGGTTTAGTTGGTTTTGCAGATGAGGATATTTATCAGATTCGCATAAAGTTCGATCACAAACCGGATACGTTTTTACATGAGGAAGTACTGCGATCTCGTAGCGTTCACAAAAACAGACATTGGTTGCCACTTCCTCAAATCATGCGGAAATTATCGCACTCAATGAGGCATATAGAAAATGTGTATGGCTCAAATAAATGACTCATCACATACAAGAAGCTAGTGTAATCACTACAAATAAAGAACCAACAAATTTGTTCGAGGATAATGCTGCATGTGTCGCTCAACTCAAGGAAGGTTATATCAAGAGCGATAAGACAAAACATATCCCACCAAGATTTTTCTCATATACTCAAGAACTTGTGAAAAATCAAGTAGTCAAAATTGAGTATATTCGCTCAACCGACAATGCAGCAGATCTGTTCAGAAAGACGCTTCCTACAACAACTTTCAGAAAACATGTCCAGAATATTGGAATGCGTCATCTGCGAGATTTATAAAAGAAGTTATATCCATCTTTTCGAGGGGGAGATTGTGTATCTATACTCTTTTTTCTTTATCATGATTCTTATCCCATTGGGTTTTAATTAAACTTCACTGATGGACCTATTCAAACTGCATGTGATATGGTCATGCATGTGTCTTAGAGTTACGAATACAGGAGAATTGAACAGGTGTCGCATTATTGTGCAATGGTTTTGTATCTTACTAACCGTTTTCTTTTAGTGGTGATGATTTGTGGAGCATTTATGTTTATCTAGTGCTTCGATTTCCTCCACATATAAGAGCCAACCCATTTCTCATGAGAATTTTTTATGCAAATTTGTGTGATCTTGAGTATCAATTTTGCATCAACATGGTATATGTGCGAAGGGAGATTTAGCACCTTGCTAGGAGGCAAATGGATGTATTAGAACTGAATTGGCTTTGAACATCGAAAAAGTTGTCCATGATTAAGGGGAGATCTCAATTTATGTTCATAACGCTTCAAAGAAATGAATTCGATTTTGACAAGACAGTTTATGATCAAGTTTGGCTAGTGGTGTTGCATCGGACAAAGGAGGACTTGTGCAATGGACCTTGATCCAAAGCAAAGACGTAGTGAAACAAGAGGCTAAATCTTCTTCAAATAGCGAGTCTAGTTGCCGATCTCAAAGCACTTGCTAACCTAGTCTGAAAAGTGCAGGTGTGTGCAAAATGTACATGTCTCTCTCTACCTTCCGTTCATTTATCCTTTGTGGCTAATTTTGCTCTAAGTGTACACTCAAATAGGGGGAGAATACATCTGGAGTGGTCACACACGTGCACAAAAATAGGTAAGATTGAAGAAGAAGTGAGCGATGACGAGTACCTGATGGGGAATAAATTTCAAATGATAGGGGGAGTACTCGTTAGGTCAAAATATTGTTATGTTGTTTAGGTGTGTGTTATGGTTCATAACTGATGTATCTTAGGATACTAAAATCTAATTGAGATCAATGGTTATGTGTTGGATCGTTCATAACGAGTTGTTTTGAACGTTATCCAAGTTTGGTTGTGTGTATGTGTGTGCTTGGTCATTTGGTTGATGTAGCTACATTGAGGTGTCACATTTAGATCAAAAGGGGGAGATTGTTAGCACAAAGGTGCATAGATGATCGTTGCACAGGTGGTGCAACAGTGAATAGTTGTACAGGTGGTGCAGTATGATTATAGTTCATGAAGTGTGTCGAGGCATATCACAAATGGATGAACAGTGAAGACTATTATGAAAGACAAGACTCTACACGATAAGATGGATGTTGCATAGGTGGTGCAAAAACGAAGAGTTGTACAGGTGGACGTTGCACAGGTGGTGCAGTATGATTGAAACTCACGAAGTGTGGCAAGGGATGCCAGAGATGGATGAGTAGTGAAGACTTTTGTGCAAGACAAGACTCTGCACAATAAGGTGAACATTGCACAGGTTGTGCAATAGTGAAGGGTTGTCCAGGTGGACGTTGCACAGGTGGTGCAATCTGATTGGAGCTCATGAAGTGTGACGTGGTGCATCACAAGTGGATGGGCTCTAGAGAATATTGTGCAAGACAAGAATGTGCACAATAAGCAAGGACATATTTAGTGAATATTGGAGATTTATTAAATATGGGTCTAGGGTTTCTTAGAGATTCATATAAATAGTTGTATGATAAAAAGTCCTAGGATTAGGTTTTCTGAGAGTTAGAAAAAGGGATAGCTCGTGGGTTAGAAAAAACTTGGCGAGTGAACAAAGAGTATGTGCGACAAGCGTCGCACAGATGAGTTTGGGTAGATTAGGAATCGTTCAGGAGCGAATCAAGTGTGACGTTGTGTAAAGCTGATTAAACAGGTTGTAAGTAACTTGTTTAAGAGATTTATAGTAAAAGTTGTGTGAATTTGCACACGTAAACTTTTGTGTTCAATTGTTCTTTATATTTCTGGTCTTTCACAATGTGAACATAACATGTGGGCATAAAGGATCTAATGTATGTGAAAAATTATTTCGTTTCATAAATTGCTCTTTTTGGTATGAAATTGTAGCAACATCACAGTTATTTAGTCGATACGATAAGTTACCGATTATAAAACACAAATTTTTTTTTTAAAACATCCAATATTTATTTGCTAAATATGTCATCTACACACACCGAAAAAGATAAAAGAGAGGGGTGAACAACAAATTGTTTAATGAGAACGATCACGCTTGCTTACGTGATCCACAAAATAAGATTATGCAACCAACTATTGACACTGACTCCACGAAAACGGCAATCACTTGGCTCTAACGAGTTCACACCATACACCACACTCCATCGAGCGCACATGAATTGCATATGGCCAAACATGCACGTTAGTTCCAGCTACGACAACACATAGAATCAACGCAATAACTTTACATCCCAAAGGACAATAACTCGACATCCCTAAATAAAATATTACACACCGAAAATTCAGAGTCAGGTGGATCTATCTATCTAGCCATGTAGAACATGAACGGTTGTTTTCGGTTTGCTGATGTTTTCGGTTTGCTGATGTTTTCGGTTTGCTGATGTTTTCGGTTTGCTGATGTTTCCAGCTCGCTAATGAGCGGTTGTTTTCTGCTAGCTGGCTAGCCACTAATAAACAATTACACAATCATCACTTGTTGCCATAGCCCCAACACATAACAACATAGCTTATTACACTATGCTGCGCAATCCACCATTTTGTGTTACTTCCGTAACACGCCACACTATGTTTTTTCATCCATGACACACATCACCATAACCTATGGAACAATAACTTACTCGATTTATAATAATGCACACAATTTATAACAATCTAAATAGCAACACATAAATCATTTACACATATTTTATTTCTAAGTCAAATATAAAAATAGTTAGTAATATAAACGTATCTTAATAATCAATTAGCTTATCCATTGGTTGACAAAGATTATCAACACTTCTTCCGTCGCTGAGTATCAAACGTGTGTTTTATTTCTTGTTTTCTAACTTGAAAGTTTTGTTTTTTTATCTTTCAAAATGTTCTAATTCAGGCACAATAAGAGTTTCTAGTAATAAATATCTTTTAAGTTTGTGTAAGAAAAATAAACTAAATACACATACCTAAGAACCTTGCAGGGACTTTCTGTCCAAAATTTGTAGACGTAGAGCTGTTGTGCTGCTTAAACATTCTCAGTTTTTTCCGTGAATTTGGATTCTTGAATGAAGAGGGTTCAGTTAATCCTACATAGAACGTACTGCACAGCTACAGCAGTCAATTACAGTTTTCAGATCTCTCGTCTCTCAAGGGTTGGCCAAATCAATGAAGCTAGGAAGTTTTTCGATTCGTTAAGCTTTAAAACAATCAGATCCTGGAACTCTATCGTCTCTGGGTATTTTGTAAACCACATGCCAAGAGAAGCACGCCATCTGTTCGATGAAATGCCTGATCGAAACATAGTTTCGTGGAACGGATTGATTTCAGGGTATATTAAGAACGGGATGATTAAGGAAGCCATGAATGCTTTTGAGATAATGCCGGAGAGGAACGTCGTCTCATGGACTGCAATGGTGAAAGGTTATTTGCAAGAAGGTATGGTTGATGAAGCAGAGTCCTTGTTTTGGACAATGCCGGAGAAGAATGAGGTTTCTTGGACTGTAATGTTTGGTGGTTTGATTGACGATGGACGTATTGATGATGCACGTAGGTTGTATGATATGATGCCAATGAAAGATGTTGTTGCACGTACTAACATGATTGGTGGGTTGTGTAAACAAGGAAGATTGGCTGAGGCAAGGGAGATTTTTGACGAGATGCGAGATAGAAATGTGATTACTTGGACAACAATGATTACAGGGTACGGGCAGAATAACCGAGTTGATGTTGCTAGAAAGCTGTTTGAAGTAATGCCAGAGAAAACTGAAGTTTCATGGACTTCCATGCTTTTGGGGTATACCTTGAGTGGAAGAATCGAGGATGCTGAGCAATTCTTTGAGGCGATGCCGATGAAGCCAGTTATTGCGTGTAATGCTATGATTGTTGGGCTAGGAGAACAAGGAGAGATAGCAAAAGCGAGGAGGGTTTTCGATCAAATGAAGGATAGAGATAATGCGACTTGGCAAGGTATGATCAAAGCTTATGAAAGAAAAGGTTTTGAATTGGAGGCCCTTGATTTGTTTGCTGAAATGCAGAGACAAGGAGTCAGACCTAGTTTTCCATCTTTGATCAGCATTCTTTCTGTGTGTGCGGCCTTAGCAAGCCTCCAATACGGTAGACAGGTCCATGCTCACTTGGTCAGATGTCAGTTCGATGTTGATGTGTATGTTGCCTCTGTTCTGATGACGATGTATGTGAAATGTGGTGAGCTTATGAAAGCAAAGCTAGTGTTTGACCGGTTTCCTTCAAAGGACATTATCATGTGGAATGCAATCATTTCTGGTTACGCGTCACACGGTTTAGGAGAAGAAGCTCTTAAAATTTTCAATGAGATGCCATCGTCTGGTACCATGCCAAATAAAGTCACCTTAGTTGCAATTCTGACAGCATGTAGCTATGCTGGAAAAGTTGAGGAAGGTCTTGAGATATTTGAATCAATGGAGTCAAAGTTTTTTGTTATGCCAACGGTTGAGCATTATTCTTGCACAGTGGATATGCTTGGGCGCGCTGGACGGGTAGACAAGGCAATGAAACTGATCGAAAATATGACCATAAAACCAGATGCTACAGTTTGGGGTTCTCTGTTGGGAGCATGTAGAACTCACTCACGACTGGATTTAGCCGAAGTTGCTGCAAAGAAACTTTTCGAGATTGAACCAGAAAACGCTGGTCCATATGTTTTGCTATCCAGCATAAACGCATCTCGTGCTAAGTGGGGAAATGTTGCAGAACTGAGAAAAACCATGAGGACAAAGAATGTAAGTAAATTCCCAGGTTCTAGCTGGATTGAGGTGGAGAAGAAAGTGCACATATTCACTCGTGGAGGTATCAGAAACCATCCCGAACAAGTGATGATATCGATGATGTTGGAGAAAACAGATGGATTATTGAGAGAAGCTGGATATAGTCCTGATTGCAGCCATGTGCTTCATGATGTAGACGAGGAAGAGAAACTGGACAACCTGAGATTTCACAGCGAGAGACTCGCAGTGGCTTATGGACTCTTAAAGCTACCCGAAGGAGTACCCATTCGGGTCATGAAAAACCTTAGAGTCTGTGGAGATTGTCATGCAGCCATTAAACTAATCTCAAAAATCACAGAGAGAGAGATCATTCTGAGAGATGCAAACAGATTCCATCGTTTCAAGAACGGAGAGTGCTCCTGTAGAGATTATTGGTGACTCAAAGAAAGGCTTCAATTTCGGTTTAAGTTTTATTGGTTTAATTGAGATGTTGTCCCATCTCTCGATTCGTGTGTATATATTAGAAGTTAAGAATGTAGCGGGTAATATTCACGCATATCAATGCAATTTACAGGCATCACAACCACTTGAATCACTCAATTATATATTCTTATTTGTTCTTATTATCTCTTTGGGAAGTGACGCACCACTTTTGTTTTCGGCTTTATAATATCAAATAAAAGAATATTAAACATATGTATGTTCCATAACTCTTGTCTTGTTGTGTGATTATCACCAAAGCTCCGTTCATAGTTGAAAAATGATTAAAGTTAGGTTTTAATTGATTGGATAAGGACAAAGACTGGTTGTTGTGTCACATTCTCTTTTCTTCTCTATCTCACTCAGAACTTTTACAATCAAAATCGATTTCAGTCGAAGAACACAAAAGCTTTAGATTTTCTTGCCCGTTTTAGGTTTCAAAATCTGTTCTCAGGTAAAAGTTACGATTTAGATCATTTGGGTGTAAGAAATATCGCATCTTTTCAGTTTTTCATTTCTTATCGATAATTTTTCTGAATTGGGTTTTTGGAAATTTCGTAATCGGGTTCTGATCTGTTGTAATTCATCATCAATTCAGAATTAGCAATCGAAATTGTAAAGCTTTGTTCCTTTTCTCCTCTGAAACAGTTGTACATATATGAATTTGATGTTTTGGGCACTGAGTGTTGTCTTAAAATCGAACTGATTGTTCTAAAAATCTGTGTGGTTTTTAGATTGTTAATAAAGAGCCAGCTTTTGATTTGTAGTTGTAGTGATGGGTTCTGAAGGACCAACGGCTGTGACGATTCACATCACAGGCTTCAAGAAGTTCCATGGAGTTGCTGAAAACCCAACAGAGAAACTGGTAACGAACCTGAAAGAATATTTGGCCAAGAATAGTCAGTCGAAAGACGTGATTCTTGGAAGCTGCACTGTGCTTGAGACTGCTGGTCAAGGAGCTCTAGCTTCTCTTTATCAGCTGCTACAATCCGGCATTAACACGAACAAATCAGAGTCAATGACATGTGGAAAAACCATCTGGGTTAGTTAGTTAAGCAGTTAAGCTTAGTGATCTGATTCTCTATGCTGAAGAAGCTCGTTCTTGTCTCTCTGTAGGTTCACTTTGGAGTTAATAGTGGCGCTACGAAATTCGCAATCGAGCAACAAGCTGTGAATGAAGCAACTTTTCGTTGCCCTGATGAATTGGGTTGGAAACCTCAGGTATTTGTTTCATTCTCCTTTTGGTTGTTCTTGGTTTTTGATTTGTTGTTCTATGAAACATTCTTCTTGTCTGTAGAATTTGCCAATTGTTCCTTGTGATGGTCTAATATCAACTGTAAGAAAGGTATGTTGGACACTGTCTCATTGAACCTTTGGTCTGCAGAAGCTTCATTGGAAATCTCATGTTTTTTTTTTTAATGTTTGTGTATGATCTGCAGACTACTCTTCCTGTTGAAGAAATAACAAAGGCGGTGGAGAAGAAAGGCTTTGAGGTG
>JAEVFF010001390.1:0-60201 GCA_018901945.1 Pugionium dolabratum | reverse complement strand
TTTCACTCAAAACCAAGTCAAAACCCTAAACCATACCCACGGTTTTCTCTCCTAACCGTCCACGATTTTTTTTTCGTCGGTTCGGTTCCCTCCCACGTTTTAGGGTTGCGAAAACCGCTCCCTTAAAGCTATAAAAACAAGCCTTAATCCTCATTAACCTAATTCGGCCGCATTCTCTCCCAAAGTCGTTCCAGCGATCTTCCTCCTCTCTTCTTCACGCACTGTAAGTTTTTATCGAGAGTATAGCGTAGATTCTTGTTCGTAGATTCTACAGTTGGGTGTTGCAATTGTAGTCTCATTGTGGTTGTATCCTGGGATTCAAAATCTCATCAAACCGCCACACTGCGGGAGATTTATTGAATTAAGGAAAGAGATCAAATCTCGCCTCCACGAATTCGTCTTCTTTTTAATTCAGTTTTTCAATCGTTTGATCCGTAGATCGTTTTCTCATATCGTGATTTTCATATCCGGTTTTTTGCGTTCTAACATTCTTAATTCAATAAATCTCCCGCATCCTGCTTATCGCTTGAATCGGATTGAGAATTGCGATTGATTTTTAAAACGATTTTCAAAAACGTTTCAAAACGATTTTTCGATCTGAAAAAAAAAAAACCGTTTCAAACGATTCTGATCTGGTTTGTAACGTCTTTTAAAACGTTTTCACATTATTTCAATCGATCGGAATCGATTTCATAAACGTTTTCAATCCGTTTTTCTGATCGATCTGAAACAGTTCTACGAACGTTTTATAACGATTCAGTGGAAAGTTTCAAAACCTAAAACGATCTAAATATTTTTGTCAAACGGTTTCCGCGAAGGCCTAACGGCGAGTTTCGCGAAACCTGAAAAAAAAAAAAATATTATTCTACAAACCCTTATTAGGGTTTCACGAATATATTATTTTAAAAAAAAAATATATATATATATATATATACATAAATATATATATTTATAGAAACGCCTGTCAGGGTTTCTGAAAGGAGGAAAAAATATTTCTGATTCATAAAGGAGTCAAAATATTTTTCTGGAATTTCGCGGAGTATCAAAAAAATTTTTGATATCCGCAGAAATCTGAGCGAATTCTCGGAACGCTTTTTAAAGCAAATTTCCGCAGAACGCAATTTTAACGATTTTTTAAATCGATTATATTGCTATCGCATTTGTTTGTGATCCATATTGATTCTGTTTCTTTTATATTTGAACAGATTCATCTGAAATGGCTAACGAAACTGCTTACGTGCCTGTTGATACCACATCCCGAGGTGCAAATGATGGGATTAACGCAAGTGAGATGACGCCCCAGATTGGGAGTGGTCTACCACTTGGTTCATCCTCATCTGATGTCCCGTTTGTGCCTAGCTCTATAAGTGCAGGACTTACGCCGGACAAATTTGATGGGTCCAATTTTAAGACGTGGCAGCAAAAGATGCACTTCTT
Source organism: Pugionium dolabratum (assembly GCA_018901945.1). Lineage (NCBI taxonomy): Eukaryota > Viridiplantae > Streptophyta > Magnoliopsida > Brassicales > Brassicaceae > Pugionium > Pugionium dolabratum. Next base: position 58,764 of record JAEVFF010001390.1, on the reverse strand, counting down.
TCTGACCACTCTGAAATTGGAGAAGTATCTCACCGAGGTTAAGCCTGTCTTACCTCCGGGGAATACTGATCCACGAGCTCTTGCTAGTGTTGAGTCGTGGAACCATGGAGACTACTTGTGTCGAGGCTACATTCAAAGCCGCCTGGTGGACCAACTGTTCAATGTGTACAGTGAGGTCAAAACTTCCAAGGATCTCTGGGATGCCTTGGAAAAGAAGTATAAGTCTTTCAACGTAGGCTCTGGGAAATATGCAGTTAAGAAATTTCTTGACTTCAAAATGGTGGACTCAAGGCCCATCATGGAGCAAGTTCATGAACTGCAAATGATATCCCAAGAGTTAACCGATGAGGGAATGAAGCTGTGTGAGACATTCACTGTGAATTGCTTTATTGAGAAGCTACCTCCCGGTTGGGTCGATTTCAAAAATTATCTCGACCACAAGCAAAAGGCTTTGACGTTGTCAAACTTAATTTCCAGGTTGCAAATTGAGTCAACACATCGCAGATCAGATTACCATCTCGATCATAATGCGAATGTAGCCGAATACGCAAGAAAGGGCAAAGGCAAGGTTGTGGCAAACAACAATGGACCTAATAAACATGCGTTTAACAAGGTCGCACCTCAAGCCTCCACAAGCTTTAAGAAGCAAGGCAACCCGAAGAAATTCTCTGGGAGTTGTCATCATTGTGGTAAGAAAGGGCACAAGTCCTCGGAGTGTCGTAGTAAGGCGAAGGGAAAAGCTCAAGCCAATCTGACTGAAGCTGACCTATGTGCGGTGGTCACTGAGGCAAACATGGTTGAGGAAAACCCTAGGGAGTGGTTCTATGATACTGGAGCAACCACTCACATCTGCATTGATCGAGATATGTTCAGTTCTTATCAGAAGAACAAGTCCGAGGAGCAGTTGATGATGGGAAACACGGCTTTTTCCAAGATTGAAGGTCACGGCAAAGTGGTGCTGAAGCTGACATCTGGACACGAAGTCACTCTCACCAATGTCAAGCACGTGCCAGACATGAGGAAGAACCTGATATCCGGGACATTGATGAGCAAGCATGGATTCGCCATCAACTTTGAGTCCGACAAATTGGTTCTTAGGAAGAATGGGGTGTACTTGGGAAAAGGGTATGTTAAGGGAGGACTGATCAAAATGTGTGTAATGACAGTTCTCAAAAACAATGATGCTTCTACTTTTTCCAATGTTGCAATGAATAAGAAACCAGTTGCTTATTTGGTTGAGTCTTTTAATTTATGGCATGAAAGATTAGGACATGTGAATTATAAATCGATGCAACGATTGATTAATTTGAACCTAATTCCAAAATGCAAAATAAGTAAAGACAAGTGTGAGATATGCGTCGAAGCAAAACTCACAAAAAACTCCATCACCTCATGTTGAACGAACTACTGAACCTCTAGCATTAATACACACTGATTTATGCGATTTGAAAAGCATACAAACTAGAGGTGGTAAAAAGTATTTTGTGACATTCATTGATGATTGTACAAAATATTGTTACGTATATTTGTTACGTAGTAAGGATGAAGCCCTACAAAAATTTAAAGAGTACAAGCTCGAAGTTGAAAATCAACTTAAGAAAACTATTAAAATAGTTAGAAGTGATAGAGGAGGCGAATATGATGGACCGTTTAATGCATTTTGTCAAGAAAATGGCATTATCCATCAAACAACAGCTCCCTACTCACCAGAATCTAACGGAGTTGCAGAATGCAAAAACCGAACTCTGAAAGAAATGATGAATGCAATGTTGCAGGAATCTGGGTTACCCCAGAATCTGTGGGGGGAAGCATTTCTCACCACAAATTATATCCTCAACAAAATACCACACAAAATAACCGGCAAAACGCCGTATGAGTTGTGGAAAGGCATTGTACCTTCGTACAAATACTTGAAAGTGTGGGAGTGCCTAGCAAAAGTAGCAGTACCTCCTCCTAAAAAGGTCACAATTGGACCTAAAACTGTGGATTGCATATTCATAGGATACGCACACAATAGTAGTGCTTATCGGTTTTTGGTACATAAATCAGATATATCAGATATCCATGTCAATACGATTATGGAATCAAAAAATGCAACATTTTTTGAAAATGTATTTCCGTGTAAGGATAAACATCCGAAACGAGCACGTGAAGAGAGTGATGCAATCACCTCCACAAATGAGGCAAGCACATCTGGTACTTCAGTAACTGAAGTAGAAAATATTGAAGATGAACCTAGACGAAGCAAAAGAGCTCGTAAGGAAAAATCTTTTGGTGATGATTTCTTGACGGTCTTTCTCTTAGAGAATGAACCGAGAACATTCACCGAAGCCATGTCTACACCTGATGCGCCTTCTTGGAAGGAAGCTGTGAATAGTGAGATCGACTCCATTATGCAAAACCATACATGGGAGATAACCGATCTACCACAAGGCTCTAAGGCATTAGGGTGTAAATGGATTTTCAAAACAAATTGAAAACCGATGGCTCAATAGAGAAGTACAAGGCTAGACTTGTGGTGCAAGGATTCCGACAAAAAGAAGGTTTGGATTTCTTTGACACCTATTCTCCAGTAACGAGAATAACTTCAATAAGAATGCTGATAAGCATCGCAGCATTGAGGGACTTGGAAATACATCAAATGGATGTAAAAACTGCTTTTCTAAATGGTGATTTAGAAGAAGAGATTTATATGAAACAACCTGAAGGGTTTGTCATCCCTGGTCAAGAACACAAAGTGTGTAGACTTGTAAAGTCATTGTACGGACTCAAACAAGCTCCTAAACAATGGCATGAAAAATTTGACAATGTAATGATGTCAAATGGTTTCAGCATAAATGAATGTGATAAGTGTATCTATGTCAAAAATACGCCAAATGGGTATATTCTGTTATGCTTATACGTGGATGATATGCTTATCATTGGTAGCAATAAAGACATGATCAATCAAACTAAGAATTTGCTTAGTGGAAAGTTTGACATGAAAGATATGGGATTAGCGGATGTCATTCTAGGAATCAAGATAAATAGACATTCTGAAGGAATCATCCTATCCCAAACTCATTATGCTGAGAAGATTCTTGAGCGGTTTAAGAACTACTCAAATGGAAGTGCAAAAACTCCTGTCGACACTCAACTTCACTTGACCAAAAATTCGGGTGAAGCGGTGTCACAACTAGAGTATGCACGCGTGATCGGAAGCTTGATGTACTTAACAAACTGTACTAGACCCGATCTGGCACACTCGGTAAATGTACTAAGTCGCTACACGAGTAATCCAGGACATAATCATTGGAAAGCTATAACTAGAGTATTAAACTACCTACGTTATACAAAAGATTATGGATTGTACTACGGTAGAGAACCCGGAGTTTTGGAAGGATACAGTGATGCGAACTGGATATCCGACTCCAAAAACTCAAAATCCACGAGTGGATATATCTTTACACTTGGTGGTGCAGCAGTGTCCTGGAAATCTTCCAAACAAACTCTGTTGGCTAGATCAACCATGGAATCTGAGTTCATAGCTTTAGACAAAGCTGCAGAAGAAGCAGAATGGCTTCGTAATTTTTTGGAAGATATCCCGATGTGGGAAAAACCAGTGTCAGCAATACGTATACATTGTGATAGTCAATCGGCTATTGCTCGGGCACTGAACAATCTGTATAATGGTAAATCGCGTCATATACGAAGACGACATAAAACCATTAGGCACTTAATCTCAAGTGGTGTAATCACGGTAGATTACATCAAATCAGCCGATAACCTAGCGGATCCGTTTACTAAAGGTTTAGCTCGAGATCAAGTCGTACAATCATCAAGAGGAATGGGTTTAAAGCCTATGAATAAAGATGAAGTTTGATGGAAACCCCACTTACGTGACTGGAGATCCCAAGATGTAGGTTCAAAGGGACAACTAAATCAAACGGAATCTGAAAAAACACTGTGAGACTTACGTCTATACCCAGTTCCTAGGATGATAAACAGTGTTGTTACCTGTATGTGTAGGATAAGCATTGCTTTTAATGATTTGAGACCATAGTTTTGACATATAAGTGGAGTATTACAGGATGCTCCTTAAAACAAAGCTATTGGCGAATCACCTTATGAGTGTGAAATGGGGCCGTTTCTAGGAGAATGAAGGAAAGGCTATATTCTCCAAGTTCACTCATGATTAACCAGGCAAGTCCACGGCCACAATGGACACAATAGAGAACATAGTTCTACGAGAAATGAAACTGTGTTATACCTGTTGTCTCGGTTTACATCAAAGCTCGGGTGGTTCAAAACATCATGTTCACCTCCTGGTCGAGTAAACCCGACAGATATTAACAATGAGTGGTTCAAAGCTGAAACATGCTACCAACTCAGATACAGTGAATTTTCGTTTATACTCTCGAAAGTCATTCTGTCTAGTCTACAGAATACGTCTAGATAATAGAGTCTGTCGAGTCTATCGAGTCTGCATTGTATAGAGTCATTTCTATTCATGTGGGGGATTGTTGGAACAATTTTTATGAACAAATTTGCATGTTCAATTGGGTAATATAACCCAAATATTAATTGCAAAAATTGTTGGAATGTGAATGAGAAATGGGCATTGGGCTCATTAAAAAGCCCATTAATGAGGAGGGACAAAAGTCCCACATCGGAAACTTGAGCAAAAATCCTCTAGTATATAAATGGGAGAGCTTATGTAGTAGCTTAAAAGAGTTGGAGAGAAAAGGGACCAAGCCACGCGCGCGCCACCGTCGCTGCCAGGCCGGGCTGGGCTCGGGCTCAGGGCTCGGGCTCGGGGATCGGGGCTCGGGTCTCGGGTCTTGGGTCTTGGGTCTTGGGTCTTGGCAAAGGGCCGTAGGCGGGCCGTAGGCCCAATAAGATTCTTTTTGGGCCAAATTTTGATTATGGTTTTGACTCAAAACCAAGTCAAAACCCTAAACCATACCCACGGTTTTCTCTCCTAACCGTCCACGTTTTTTTCGTCGGTTCGGTTCCCTCCCACGTTTTAGGGTTGCGAAAACCGCTCCCTTAAGGCTATAAAAACAAGCCTTAATCCTCATTAACCTAATTCGGCCGCATTCTCTCCCAAAGTCGTTCCAGCGATCTTCCTCCTCTCTTCTTCACGCACTGTAAGTTTTTATCGAGAGTATACGTAGATTCTTGTTCGTAGATTCTACAGTTGGGTGTTGCAATTGTAGTCTCATTGTGGTTGTATCCTGGGATTCAAAATCTCATCAAACCGCCACACTGCGGGAGATTTATTGAATTAAGGAAAGAGATCAAATCTCGCCTCCACGAATTCGTCTTCTTTTTAATTCAGTTTTTCAATCGTTTGATCCGTAGATCGTTTTCTCATATCGTGATTTTCATATCCGGTTTTTCGCGTTCTAACAATAACAAAACTACATCTAAGAAAATCATGTAATAAAACTTCAAAGATACAGAAGCCTTAATATAAGATCGTATGGAAATACGTAGGGGAACTACACTGAAGGTCGATAGGACATTTATTTTCTTTAAGAAACTACATTTGTAACCCATTTAAATGAAAAGACAAAACTGGACAATTATTGTTTCCTTCAACAGAACGCTTCTCAAGATTATCGTGCTTTGTGATTTAAGTAGAGTTACTTTTTAGAAACGGCTTTATCCTCTTCAACACCCATTGTTAATAATTCCATTTAATGTCTCCTTTTTTTTATTCACATATACATATATACTGATTATGGATTATGATTATCTCTAATATATTTTAATAAAATAATTTTATAATAAAAATATTATATTATATTATCATTATAATAAATTTCAAATAAATATATAAATAAATTTAAATTATTTAAATAATTTTATATGTTATTGTTATTAATTTGATTAGAAAATTAATATATTTTTTTAAAATAATCAAAAATTATTATTAAATTTATAAAAATAATTATTTTTATTTTTTAATTTAATATATACAAATATTAATATTAAAACTAATTTTAAATAAAAATTAAAATTATATAAATATTAAATTAATATTTACTAATAAATAATATTATATAATTTACTAATATTTTTTCCAAGTGATATAAATCTAGTTTTTATTGAATTGATATGCATAATGGAAGAGAAAGGAGTACTATGAGAAAGAAAAAAATTGAATAATCAAATGATAACTAGTTACAACTTGGACTTTACTCCATGGGGCGAAACTGAATTGACTATATTACCCCTACGTTGCAAACTGCCAATAACCAAAAGGCAAAAGCGCATAAAGGGACACTATCGGCATTTTACGAGACGACGGGTCAACTACCAATTCATATAAACCGGTAACTTCCAATTACACAGTAACATCAAACGACAATTTAGAAAAAGAAAATAAGAAAGAAAAAAGAAGAAGATGCGAGCTTGTGAACGCCAAAAGATCACATCTTAATGGCCGAGAAAATCAATGAGATCGCAGGAAAGATGGCACCTTACTGCCAGAAAATCGTTCATGTGAGCGTAAAAGGGAGAATCATCGATAAAGTAACGATATTTGGAGATTTTTTTAGATATCTATGGAGAAAAATCATTTCTTGTTCAAGAATCATAGAAAAGCCCATTCTTTACCGGCGAATCGTTCACAGGATTTCCTCAACCGCTGAGGAGATCTTCAACCGAGATGAAACCGGATTCGAGCCTACTGTTTCCGGTAGAGGGTTTGGTTCGAGTTCGGATTCAGATTTAATTAGTCTGAAGATCAGTTTATTAGGTGATTGTCAAACAGGGAAGACTACTTTTGTAGTAAGTATCTATGAAATACTTTTAACGAATTGTGTTATTTACCATTTATTTACTTAATTCTTGTCTTTAAGATAAAATATATCGGAGATGAAAACAAAGGGTTCTTGGAGATGAAGGGTTTAAATTTGATGGACAAAACGTTTTACGTTCAAGGAGTTACAATTTCGTTTAGCATTTGGGATGTAGGAGGTGAGTTAAATTAGTAACTAGGAATTTGGATTATAATAGATTTGGTGATTATTGTTTGACATTAAAAGATTATAAATTATTGTAGGTGATGAACAAAGGTCAAAAGATCATATACCGATTGCTTGTAAAGATTCAGTTGCAATCTTGTTTATGTTTGATCTAACCAGTCGATCTACTCTTAACAGGTTTACAATTTTCTTCTTCAATTTTGTTTAACCTTTTTTATTTATTATATTCTCATAATTTTAAAAAAATTGCAGTGTCTTTGGGTGGTATAGCCAGGCAAGAAAATGGAATACGGTACGTTTAATATATAGTTTTTAACAAACAAAATCACATCAATCATCAATCACAAAAAAATGTATTTTTGGTTCAACTTTTTCGGTTTAGTTGGCACGACCGACTTTTCTTATTAGTTGAGTGGTTAATGCTTTATTCAAATATTATTCGATAACATTAAAGGATAATATTAAAGATTTGGAATCTGATTCCAACAATTGTAATTTCTTTGATCAGACGGCAATTCCGATTCTAATAGGAACAAAATTCGATGATTTCGTTCGTCTCCCACCTAATCTACAGTGGACAATTGTTACTCAGGTATACCAATCATATAACTTAATTATAACATGTAATCTATTATGGGTTTTATCATTATATTTTACTTTCATGATTATTTTGACATTTGGATTACTTTCATGAGATTAATTTTGGGTTTATTTGATATGATATGAATATATAGGCAAGAGCGTACGCGAAGGTGATGAAGGCGTCGTTGTTCTTTTCAAGTGCGACACATAACATAAACGTCAACAAGATTTTCAAATTCATTTTGGCTAAACTTTTTAATTTGCCTTGGAAGATCGACAGAAATTTGACTTTAGGTGAACCCATTATCGACTATACTTCCTAATCCTGTGGTCTTTTTTTTTTACTTTTGTTTAAAATCATTTGTAACCTTTTGTACATATATTCCTAAAAAGAGTTGAAAGAAAATCTTCGATAAAGAGAAATAATTGCAAGAAAATAGCACTAATTTTGTGTATTTTATGTCGATTGTAAAACTATTGAGTATAGTTTAGTGGTATGCTTGAATATCCTTAATATATTATTTGATAACTTTTTTAACAAATTAACATTACCATAACGTATTAATAACAAAAATGTCATGATAATGTGTCAACATCACAACAAGTTGCATTTTAAATATATAAAAAGGTTGAAGTTAATAGAATAATTACAATAAATACCACTAATATTAATTTGGTTTGAGAATAAATATATTTTATTCAACTAACCAAAAAAATACTATTACATTGCAGAAACAATAATTTTTATTTCTTTAAATTATTTATACGTTAATTTATAAATAATTTCAAATAAATATAAATAGATTTAAGTTACTACTGTAATTCTTAATATATTATTTGAGAAACATTTTAAAAAATAACATTACTCTAACGTGTTATTAACAGAAATATCATGTTGACGTGTCATCGCTACAATAAATTCCAAATAAATATAGAAATGAGCTTAACTTATTAGAATAATTATAATTATACCATTTTTATTAATTTGGTTAGAGAATTAATGTATTTTTATTAAACTAACAAAAAATAGTATTAAATTCGTAAAAAATAATTATTTGTTTTCTTAATTTATATATACAAAAATTAATGTTAAAAGTAATTTTTAAATAAAAATAAAAATTATATAAATATTTAATTTATATTTACTAATAAAATATAATTTGCAAATGTTTTTCTCCACGCATGGCGTGGGTATAAATCTAGTTCTTATATTTATTGGACAACTGAATTAGGAACATGTAAAAATGCGTTTAAAAAAATACATTTTCTTATATTTTCATCGGGAGCAGTAAGTGATATATTAGTTATACCATCTTTATTTTTATCTCAGATGTGTAGAGTTTGACTCCACTTTCGTTCGTATGAAAATATTAAATTTTTGTATAAAAATATTCGGATATCGGATCGGTAAATTGTAAACCAATGATAAAAAAATTACATTGCATTTCACCAAGTTCATATTTCTACATTTTACCAAAAAAGGTTCATATTTCTTTTCGCTGTGCATAATTTTATATTATAACACAAAATTAATTGAAAGATAAATTAATAATGAGATGACAAAATATTAGGAAAATTAAGTTCAACAAATATAAAAATAAGTCAAAAAGAAAGACAAATATATAGATTGAAGAAAAAAACACCACTGAAAACGCAGCGTTTGATGTTCTTTTTTCTTTATTTCTTCTCTACTTTTAAAGAAAAATGTTATTTGTTGGCAAATGTAAAGAGAAAAACATTGTTTTTGTAAAGTGTTAAAACAACACTGCGAAATTGTGTTTCAATTAGGTTATTCAATTAAAAATATAGGTTTAGTTTCTGTCTCTATTTTTGTTTATGATTTCAAGTGATCCATGATGATGAACTAAACTAAATCAAAATCCGATTCATACGCAAACAAATTTTCATTTGATTAAAGACGAGATTTTAGATTCAAAAAAAAATTTGATAGATTTTTCATATGTTTCAAGTCATATATTGATTTCAAAAGTCTACAACAAACAGTTGTAGGAAACAAAGTAGCTAGTATCCTGTCAGCAAGTGTATATCTTTGATGCACACTCATATGAATATCTTCATCAACTTCAACGTTCTCAAAGTAAGAATTAGAACAAGGGGAAGAAGACTGAAGAAAATATAAAACCTGTTATTTTCTAATTAATTTTACAATTTACAACCATTTGCGTAATCTGCACAAGTATTTATACACAACCAATTCAATCTCATATTCTCATTACTGCTCAAATGACTCAAATCAAAACAAGAATCATAATAACAGCAACTATACTCATTTTGTAGTAGTTGCAAAAGGCATACTATTAAGCGAAGAAGTATATTAAAGTAAAAGGATTAGGATCCGTGATAAGTTTTGTTTCAAAAAACCATGTGTTAAAATCCAATCCCATCTTCTTAGTCCTACCAACTTTCTCTTTTATTGATTACTAGATTTTGACCCGCGCCATGCGCGGAGTATATTATTTATTATATGTTATACAATGAAATTTTATAAAAATAATATATATAATTAGTTTATATATTGAAATATTGTCTGAAAATTTAAACATCATATTACCATGATAAAATAATATATCACAATTGTATTATGTATAATATAAAATATAGTCTTATGGANGATGCCATGTGTTATGCTTCAGTTATAATCCTTTATTTAATGAGCACCAATGATCAGTTTAGAATTATCATTTTAACTGGCCGATCAACTTGATATGTCCACACAAAATCGTCCATAACTTTTGATATAGAGCTCATAATGACACGAATCCAATGACCACATTAAGCTAACTCTATTTTTTATATTATGACAAAATATGAGACAAAATAGACACGACAAAGAGTTCAAGTAATCAAATCCATCACATACAGCATGATGTCATGCATTATTTTTCATTTATAAGCTATTACTCAATAAGCACCAACTAGATTTTGATCCGCGCCATGCGCGGAGTAAATTATTTATTATATTTTATACAATGAAATTTTATAAAATAATATATATAATTAGTTTATATATTGAAATATTGTCTGAAAATTTAAAAATCATATTACCATGATAAAATAATATATCATAATTGTATTATGTATAATGTAAAATATAGTCTTATAGATTGTTTTATATGAGTAAAAATTCATTTTCTATGTGAAAAGATTTGAATATTTGAAATTTAAAAAAATTCTAGTAAAGAAATATTTTAAAACTCAATTAAAATTAAAACAAAATATAAGTGCTTATACTAAAATCATTAATAAGATAAGTAAAATATTTTGGTGTAGAAATTAAAATATGTTATCGATAAATATAAAAGAGTATAAATATAGTTTGACTATTTTTCAATTAAAATTTAAATCAAAATGTTGGCATTGACATATAATAATTTATATATTGATTAGTAGTAGATAATATAGGCAAAGATTTATAAAATTTACTCTAATGATTTTATGTGTATTAATGGTGATTGAATGGCATATATAGTAATTTATCTAGTAAATTAAGACTTGTTTTAAATTTGTTTTGAGAGATTATGAGGAAGCGACACCTCAGCTGGTATAGTGGTAAATAACACGTCGAGATAAGGTTATTTTTTTAAAATGATTCTCAATTAATATATTAGGGATGATCAGTTTAGAATGATTATTTTAACTAGCCGTTCAACTTGACATGTCCGCAGTAAATTGTCCGCACTAAATTGCCCATAACTTTTGATTTAGAGTTAGAAACACACGAATCCAATGCTCATGCTAAGCTAGCTCAATTTTCTATAGTGTAACAAAATTTGAGATATAAATATATACCACAAAACGTCCAAGTAATACAATCAATCCAAAATTGTGTGATGCCATGCATTATGCTTCATTTATAAGCCTTTACTCAATCACCACCAATGATCCGTTTAGAATGATCACTTTCACTAGCCAATGAACTTGACATGTCCGATCTAGAGCTCAGAATGACACGAATCCAATGCCCATGTTAAGCAAACTCAATTTTCAATTTTTTTGACAAAATTTGAGACAGAAATAGAGACGACAAAGTGTCCAAGTAATCCAACCTATCCAAACTATTTGATGCCACGCTTTATGCTTCATTTCTAAGCCTATACTTAATGAGCACCAATGATATATTTAGAATGATCACTTTAACTGGCCACTCAACTTGACATGTCCGCACTAATCGTTTGTAACTTTTGATTTAGATTTCAGAATGACACAAATCCAATGCCCACAGTAAGCTAGCTCAATTTTCTATATTGTAATGAGACAAAATTAGATACAACAAAGCGTCCAAATAATCCAATCTATCCAAGCTGTGTGATGCCATCCATTATGCTTCATTTATAAGCCTTTACTAAATGAGAACGAATTAGCAGTTTAGAATGATAATATTAACTGGCCGATCAACATGAAATGTCCGCACTAAATCGTCCGAAACATTTGATTCAAAGCTCGGAATGAGATGAATCCAATGCCCACATTTAGCTATCTCAATTTTCTATAGTGTAACAAAATTTTAGACAGAAATAGAAACGACAAAGCATCCAAATAATCCAATCTCTGCAAAACTGTGTGATGTTATGCATTATGCCCCATTTATAAGCTTTTACTCAATGAGCACCAATGATAAGTTTAGAATGATCACTTTAACTGGCCGATCAACTTGACATGTCTGCACTAAATCGTCCGTAACTTTTGATTTAGAGCTCAGGATGACACGTATCCAATGCCCACTTTAAGCTAGCTCAATTTTCTATATTGTGACATAATTTGAGATAGAAATTTATACAACAAAGTGTCCAACTAATCCAGTACATCCCAAACTGCGTGATATCATGCATTATTCTTCATTTATAAGAATTTACTCAGTGAGCACCAACGATCAGTTTAGAATGATCATTTTAACTGGCCGATCAACTTGACATGTCTGCACATTATCTTCCATAACTTTTGATTTATAGCTCAGAATGACAACAATCATTTGCCCACATTAAGCTAGTTCAATTTTTTATATTGTGACAAAATATGAGACAGAAATAGATACGATAAAGCGTCCAAGTAATCCAATCTATCACAAATTGTGTGATGCCATGCATTATGCTTCAATAATTACAAGCCTTTACGCAATGAGCACCTATCATCAGTTTAGAATGATCACTTTAACTGGCCGATCAACTTTACATGTCCGCACTAAATCGTCTGTAACTTTTGATTTAGAGCTCAAAATGACAATAATCCAATGCCCACGTTAAGCTAGCTCAATTTTCTATATTGTGACAATATTTAAGACAGAACTAGATACGAAAAAGTATCCAAGTAATCAAATCTATCCAAAATTGTGTGATGCCATGCATTATGCTTCATTTATAAGCCTTTACTCAATGAGCACTAATGATCAGTTTAAAATAATCACTTTAACTGGTCGATCAACTTGACATGTCTGCACTAAATCGTGCATAACTTTTGATTTATAGCTCAAAATGACACGAATCTAACGCATGTTAGGCAAGCTCAATTTTCTATATTTTGACAAAATTTGAGACTGAAATAGAGACGACAAAGCGTCCAAGTAATCCAATTTATCAAAACTACTTGATGCCAGGGTTTATGCTTCATTTATAATCCTTTAGTCAATGAGCAGCAATGATCTCTTTTGAATGATCACTTTAACTGTCCAATCAACTTGACCTTTCTGCACTAAATTGTCCGTAACATTTGATTTAGAGCTCAGAATGACACGAGTCCAATGCCCACGTTAAGCTAGCTCAATTTCTATAATGTGACAGAATTTAAGACAGAAATAGATACAACAAAGCGTCCAAGTAATACAATCTATCCCAACTCCGTGATTCCATGCATTATGCTTCATTTATAAGCCTTTACTCAATGAGCACTAATGATCAGTTTAAAATGATCATTTTTACTGGCCGTTCAACTTGACATGTCTGCACTAAATCGTTCGTAACTTTTGATTTAGAGCTCTGAAACACACGAATCGAATGCCCATGTTAAGATAGCTCAATATTCTATAATGTACCAAAATTTGAATCAGAAATAGATACGACAAAGCGTACAAGTAATCCAATTTATCCAAAACTGTGTGATGCCATGCATTATGCTTCATTTATAAGGCTTTACACAATCAGCACCAATGATCCGTTTCAAATTATCACTTTAACTGGCCAATCAACTTGACATGTCCACACTAAATCGTCAGTAACTTTTTATTTAGAGCTTAGAATGACACGAATAAACCGCTCAAGTTAAACAAGTTCAATTTTCTATATTTTGACATTTGAGATAGAAATAGAGACGACAAACTGTCCAAGTATTCCAATTTATCCTAACAACTCGATGCCATACTTTATGATTCACTTATAAGTCTTTAGTTAATGAGAACCAGTGATCTCATTAGAATGATCACTTTAACTTGCCACTCAACTTGACATGTCCGCACTACATCGTTCGTAACTTTTGATTTAAACCTCAAAATGACACAAATCCAGTGTCCAAGTTAAGCTAGCCTTCATTTCTATATTTTCACAAAATTAGAGACAGAAATAGATACGACAAAGCATCTAAGTAATCCAATCTGTCCAAAACTGTGTGATGCCATGCGTTAAGCTTCAGTTATAAGCCTTTACTTAATGAGCACCAATGGTCAGTTTAGAATGATCACTTTAAATGGCCGACCAACTTGACATGTCCACACTAAATCGACCATAACTTTTTATATAAAGCTCATAATGACATGAATACAATGCCCACGTTAAGCTAGCTCAATTTTTTATATTGTCACAAAATTGGAGACAAAAATAGATACGACAAAGCGTACAGGTAATCTAATCCATCACAAACAGCATGAAGCCATGTATTATTTTCATTTGTAAGCTTTTACTCAATAAGCACCAATACTCAGTTTAGAATGATCATTTTAACTGGCTGTTCAACTTGACATACCCGCACTAAATCATCCGCACTAAATCATCCGTAACTTTTGATTTAGAGCTCTGAAAAACACGAATCCAATGCCCATGTTAAGATAGCTCAATTTTCTATAGTGTACCAAAAATTTGAGACGGAAATAGATACGCCAAAGTGTACAAGTAATCCAATATATCCAAAACTGTGTGATGCTATGCATTATGCTTCATTTATAAGCCTTTACTCAATTAGCACCAATGATTAGTTTTGAATTATCACTTTAACTGGCCAATTAACTTGACATGTCCACACTAAATTATCCGTAACTTTTGATTTGGACTTAGAATGACACGAATCCAATGCCCAAGTTAAGAAAGCTCAATTTTCTAGATTTTGACAAAATTTGAGACAGAAATAGAGACGACAAAGCGTCCAAGTAATCCAATTTATCCAAACTACTTGATGCCATGCTTTATGCTTCATTTATAAGCCTTTAGTTAATGAGCACCAGTGATCTCTTTAGAATGATAACTTTAACTTGCCACTCAACTTGACATGTCCGCACTAAATCATCCGTAACTTTTGATTTAAAGCTCAAAATGACACAAATCCAATGTCCAAGTTAAGCTAGCTTAATTTTCTATATTTTAACAGAATTAGAGACAGAAGTAGATACGACAAAGCATCCAAGTAATCCAATCTGTCCAAAACTGTGTGATGCCATGCGTTAAGCTTCAGTTATAAACCTTTACTTAATGAGCACCAATAATCAGTTTAGAATGATCACTTTAAATGGCCGATCAACGTAACATGTCCACACTAAATCGACCATAACGTTTTATATAAAGCTCAAAATGGCACGAATCCAATGCCCACGTTAAGCTAGCTCAATTTTAATATTGTCACAAAATTTGAGACAAAAATAGATACGGCAAAGCGTACAGGTAATCTAATCCACCACAAACAGCATGATACCATGCATTATTTTTCCTTTGTAAGCTTTTACTCAATAAGCACCAATGATCAGTTTATAATGATCATTTTAACTAGCTTTTCAACTTGACATGTCCGCACTAAATCGTCCGCACTAAATCGTCCCTCACTTTTGATTTAGAGCTCTGAAAAACACGAATCCAATACTCATGTTAAGATAGCTTAATTTTCTATAGTGTACCAAAAATTTGAGACGGAAATAGATACAACAAAGTGTACAAGTAATCCAATCTATCCAAAACTGTGTGATGCTATGCATTATGTTTCATTTATAAGCCTTTACTCAATCAGCACCAATGATTGGTTTAGAATTGTCACTTTAACCGACCCATTAACTTGACATGTCCGCACTAAATCGTCAGTAACTTTTGTTTTAGAGATCAGAATGACACAAATCCAATGCCCATGTTAACCAAGTTCAATTTTCTATATTTTGACAAAATTTGAGACAGAAATAGAGACTAAAAACGTCCAAGTAATCCAATTAATCCAAACTTCTTGATGCCATGCTTTATGCTTCATTTATAAGCCTTTAGTTAATGAGCACCTGTGATCTCTTTAGAATGATCACTTTCACTGGCCATTCAACTTGACATGTCCGTACTAAATCGTCCGTAACTTTTGATTTAAAGCTACAAATGACACAAATCCAACTTCCAAGTTAAGCTAGCTTAATTTTCTATATTTTAACAAAATTAGACATAGAAATAGATACGACAAAGCATCCAAGTAATCCAATCTGTCCAAAATTGTGTGATGCCATGCGTTAAGCTTCAGTTATAAGCCTTTACTTAATGAGCACCAATGATCAGTTTAGAATGATCACTTTAAATGGCCGATCAACTTGACATGTCCACACTAAATCGAGCATAACTTTTTATATAAAGCTCATAATGACACGAATCCAATGTCCACGTTAAGCTAGCTCAATTTTTTATATTGTCTCAAAATTTGAGACAAAAATAGATACGACAAAGCGTACAGGTAATCTAATCCATCACAAACAGTATGATGCCATGCATTATTTTTTATTTGTAAGCTTTTACCCAATAAGCACCAATGCTTAGTTTAGAATGATCATTTTAACTAGTTGTTCAACTTGACATGTCCGCACTAAATTGTCCGCACTAAATCGTCCGTAACTTTTGATTTAGAGCACTAAAAAATACGAATCCAAAGCCCATGTTAAGATAGCTCAATTTTCTATAGTGTACCAAAAATTTGAGACGGAAATAGGTACGCCAAAGTATACAAGTAATCCAATCTATCGAAAACTGTGTGATGCTATGCATTATGCTTCATTTATAAGCCTTTACTCAATCAACACCAATGATTAGTTTAGAATTATCACTTTAACTGGCCAATTAATTTGACATGTCCACACTAAATCGTCAGTAACTTTTGATTTAGACTCAGAATGACATGAATCCAATGCCGAAGTTAAGCAAGCTCAATTTTCTATATTTTGACAAAATTTGAGGCAGAAATAGAGACGACAAAGCATCCAAGTAATCCAATTTATCCAAACTACTTGATGCCATGAGTTATGCTTCATTTATAAGCCTTTAGTTAATGAGCACCAGTGATCTCTTTAGAATGATCACTTTAACTGGCCACTCAATTTGACATGTCCGCACTAAATTGTCCGTAACTTTTGATTTAAAGCTCAAAATAACACAAATCCATGTCCAAGTTAAGCTAGCTTAATTTTCTATATTTTAACAGAATTAGAGACAGAAATAGATACAACAAAGCATCCAAGTAATCCAATCTATCCAAAACTGTGTGATGCCATGCGTTAAGCTTCAGTTATAAGCCTTTACTTAATGAGCACCAATGATCAGTTTAGAATGATCACTTTAAATGGCCGATCAACTTGACATGTCCACACTAAATCGACCATAACTTTTTATATAAAGCTCATAATGACACGAATCCAATGCCCACGTTAAGCTAGCTCAATTTTTTATATTGTCACAAAATTTGAGACAAAAATAGATACGACAAAGCGTACAGGTAATCTAATCCCTCACAAATAGCATGATGCCATGCATTATTTTTCATTTGTAAGCTTTTACTCAATAGGCACCAATGCTCAGTTTAGAATGATCTTTTTAACTAGCTGTTCAACTTGACATGTCCACATTAAATCATCCGCACTAAATCGTCCGTAACTTTTGATTTAAAGCTCTGAAAAACACGAATCCAATTCCCATGTTAAGATAACTCAATTTTCTATAGTCTACCAAAAAAAATTGAGACAGAAATAGATACGACAAAGTGTACAAGTAATCCAATCTATCCAAAAGTGTGTGATGCCATGCATTATGCTTCATTTATAAGCCTTTACTCAATCAGCATCAATGATCCGTTTAGAATTATCACTTTAACTGGCCAATCAAATTGTCATGTCCGCACTAAATCGTTAATAACTTTTGATTTAGAGCTCAGAATGACACGAATCCAACGCCCATATTAAGCAAGCTCAATTTTCTATATTTTGACAAAATTTGAGACAAAATTAGAGACGACAAAGCGTCCAAGTAATCAATTTATCCAAACTACTTGATGCCATGCTTTATGCTTCATTTATAAGCCTTTTGTTAATGAGCCCCAGTGATCTCTTTAGAATGATCACTTTAACTGGCCACTCAACTTGACATGTCTGCACTAAATCGTCCGTAACTTTCGATTTAAAGCTCAAAATGACACAAATCCAATGTCCAAGTTAAGCTAGCTTAATTTTCTATATCTTAACAAAATTAGAGACAAAAATAGATACGACAAAGCATCCTAGTAATCCAATCTGTCCAAAATTGTGTGATGCCATGCGTTAAGCTTCAATTATAAGCCTTTACTTAATAAGCACCAATGATCAGTTTAGAATGATCACTTTAAATGGCCGATCAACTTGACATGTTCATACTAAATCGACCATAAGCTTTTTTATAAAGCTCATAATGACACGAATCCAATGCCCATGTTAACCTAGCTCAAGTTTTTTTATTGTCACAAAAATTTGAGACACAAAAAGATACAACAAAGCGTACAGGTAATCTAATCCATCACAAACACCATGGTGCCATGTATTATTTTTCTTTTGTAAGGTTTTACTATATAAACACCAATGATCACTTTAGAATGATCATTTTAACTAGCCATTCAACTTGATGTGTTCGCACTAAATCGTTCGTAACTTTTGATTTAGAGCACTAAAAAACACGAATCCAAAGCCCATGTTAAGATAGCTCAATTTTCTGTAGTGTACCAAAATTTGAGATAGAAATAGATACGATAAAGCGTACAAGTAATCCAATCTATCCAAAACTGTGTGACGCCTTACCTTATGCTTCATTTATAAGCCTTTAGTCAATCAACACCAATGACCCGTTTAGAATTATCACTTTAACTGGCCAATTAACTTGACATGTCTGCACGAAATCGTCAATAACTTTTGATTTAGAGCTCAGAATGACACGAATGCAATGCCCACGTTAAGCTAGCTCAATTTTCTGTATTATTACAAATTTGACGTAAAAATGGATACGAGAAATCATCCAAGTAATCCAGTATATCCCAAACTGCGTGATCCCATGCATTATTCCTCATTTGTTTGGAATGACCACCAACGATCAGTTTGGAATGATCATTTTAATTAACCGACCAACTTGACATGTTTGCACTGTATCGTCCATAACTTTTGATTAATAGCTCACAATGACACGAATTCAATGCCCACAATAACCTAGTTCAATTTTCTATATTGTGATAGAATTTTAGATAGAAATATATACGACAAAGCGACCAACTAATCCACTCCATCCTAAACTGCGTGATGCCATGCATTATTTTTCATTTATAAGCATTTGCCCAATGAGCAACAACAATCAATTTAGAATGATCATTTTAACTGCCCGATCAACTTGACATGTCTGCACTATATCGTCCATAACTTTTGATTTATAGCTCAGAATGACACGAATTCAATGCCCACAATAAGCTATTTCAATTTTGCTATATTGTGCCAAATTTGAGACATAACTAGATACGACAAAGCGTCCAGGTAATCCAATCTATCCCAAATTGTGTGATGACATGCATTATTCTCCAGCTCAATTTTCTATATTTTGACAAAATTTGAGACAGAAATACATACGACAAAGCATCCAAGTAATCCAATTTATCCAAACTACCTGATGCAATGCTTTATGCTTCATTTATAAGCCTTTAGTTAATGAGCACCAATGATCTCTTTAGAATGATCACTTTAACTGGCCACTCAACTTGACATGTCCGCACTAAATCGTCCGTAACTTTTGATTTAATGCTCAAAATGACACAAATCCAATATCCACGCTAAACTAGCTTAATTTGCTATAATTTAACAAAATTAGAGATAAAAATAAATACGACAAAGCATCCAAGTAATCTAATCTATCCAAAACTGTGTGATGCCATGTGTTATGTTTCAGTTATAAGTCTTTACTTAATGAGCACCAATGATCAGTTTAGAATGATCACTTTAACTGGCCGATCAACTTGACATGTCCGCACTAAATCGTCCATAACTTTTTATATAAAGTTTATAATGACACGAATCCAATGCCCACCTTAAGCTAGCTACATTTTACATATTGTCAAAAATTTTGAGACAAAATCGTCAGTAACTTTTGATTTAGAGCTCAGAATGACACGAATGCAATGTCCACGTTAAGCTAGCTCAATTTCTATATTATTACAAAATTTGACGTAAAAATAGATACGAGAAAGCATCCAAGTAATCCAGTATATCCCAAACTGCATGATCCCATGCATTATTCCTCATTTGTTTGGAATAACCACCAACGATCAGTTTGGAATGATCATTTTTATTAGCCGACCAACTTGACATGTTTGCACTGTATCGTCCATAACTTTTGATTAATAGCTCACAATGACACGAATTCAATGCCCACAATTTCCTAGTTCAGTTTTCTATATTGTGACAAAAGTTTAGATAGAAATATATACGACAAAGCAACCAACTAATCCACTCCATCCTAAACTGCGTGATGCCATGCATTATTCTTCATATATAAGCATTTGCCCAATGAGCACCAACGATCAGTTTATAATGATCATTTTAACTGCCCGATCAACTTGACATGTCTGCACTATATCGTCCATAACTTTTGATTTATAGCTCAGAATGACACGAATTCAATGCCCATAATAAGCTATTTCAAGTTTGCTATATTGTGACAAAATTTGAGACATAACTAGATACGACAAAGCGTCCAAGTAATCCAATCTATCCCAAACTGTGTGATGCCATGCATTATTCTCCAGCTTAATTTTCTATATTTTGACAAAATTTGACATAGAAATACATACGACAAAGCATCCAAGTAATCCAATTTATCCAAACTACCTGATGCCATGCATTATGCTTCATTTATAAGCCTTTAGTTAATGAGCACCAATGATCTCTTTAGAAAGATCACTTTAACTGGCCACTCAACTTGACATGTCCGCACTAAATCGTCCGTAACTTTTCATATGATGCTCAAAATGACACAAATCCAATATCCACGTTAAACTAGCTTAATTTTCTATAATTTAACAAAATTAGAGACAAAAATAGATACGACAAAGCATCCAAGTAATCCAATCTATCCAAAACTGTGTGATGCCATGTGTTATGCTTCAGTTATAAGTCTTTACTTAATGAGCACCAATGATCAGTTTAGAATGATCACTTTAACTAGCCGATCAACTTGACATGTCCGCACTAAATCGTCCATAACTTTTTATATAAAGCTCATAATGACACAAATCCAATGCCCACATTAAGCTAGCTCAATTTTATATATTGTCAAAAATTTTGATACAAAAATATATAAGACCAAGCGTCTAGGTAATCTAATCCATCACAAACAGCACATGCATTATCTCTCATTTATAAGCTTTTACTCAATAAGCACCAATGATCAGTTTAGAATGATGAGTTTATCTGGCCGTTCAACTTAACATGTCCACACTAAATCGTCCGTATCTTTTGATTTAGAGCTCTAAAACACACAAATCCAATGCACATGTTAAGATAGCTCAATTTTATATAGTGTATCAAAATTTAAGACATAAATAGATACGACAAAATGTCCAAGTAATCCAATCTATACCAAACTGCGTGATGCCATGCTTTATGCCTGATTTCTAAGCCTCACTTAATGAGCACAATTGATCCGTTTAGAATGATCATTTTAACTCACCGATCAACTTGATATGTCCGCACTAAATCGTCTGTAACTTTTGATATAGAGCTCAGAAACACACGAATCCAAGACCTACGTTAAGGTAGCTAAATTTTATATAGTGTAACAAAATTTGAGATAAAATAGATACGACAAAACGTCTAAGTAATCCAATCTATCCAAAACTGTGTGATGCGATGCATTATGCTTCATTTATAAGCGTTTACTCAATCAGCACCAATTATCAGTTTAGAATGATCATTTTCACTGGCCGATCAACTTGACATGTCCTCAATAAATCGTTCGTAACTTTTGATTTAGAACTCAGAATGACACGAATCAAATGACGACGTTACGCTAGCACAATTTTCTATATTTTGACAAAATTTGAGACAGAAATACAGAGGACAAAGCGTCCAAGGAATCCAATTTATCCAAACTACTTGATGCCATGCTTTACGCTTCATATATAGGCCTTTAGTTAATGAGCACAAATGATCTCTTTAGAATGATCACTTTAACTGGCCACTCAACTTGACATGTCCGCACTAAATCGTCCGTAACTTTTGATTTAAAGATCAAAATGACACAAATCCAATATCCACGTTAAACTAGCTTAATTTTCTATAATTTAACAAAATTAGAGACAAAAATAGATACGACAAAGCATCAAAGTAATCCAATCTATCCAAAACTGTGTGATGCCATGTGTTATGCTTCAGTTATAAGTCTTTACTTAATGAGCACCAATGATCAGTTTAGAATGATCAATTTCAATGGCCGATCAACTTGACATTTCCGCACTAAATCGTCCATAACTATTTATATAAAGCTCATAATGACAGAAATCCAATGCCCACGTTAAGCTAGCTCAATTTTATATATTGTCACAAAATTTGAGACAAAAATAGATAAGACCAAGCGTCCCGGTAATCTAATCGATCACAAAAAGCACATGCATTATTTTTTATTTATAAGCTTTTACTCAACAAGCACCAATGATCAGTTTAGAATGATCATTTTAACTGGCCGTACAACTTAACATGTCCACACTAAATTGTTCACACTAAATCGTCTGTAACTTTTGATTTAGAGCTTTGAAACACACGAATCCAATGCCCATGTTAAGATAGCTCAATTTTATATAGTGTACCAAAATTTTAGACGGAAATAGATACGACAAAGCGTCTAAGTAATCCAATCTATCCAAAACAGTATGATGCTATGCATTATGCTTCATTTATAAGCGTTTACTCAGTCATCACCAATTATCAGTTTAAAATGATCATTTTCACTGGCCGATCAACTTGACATGTCCGCACTAAATCGTGCATAACTTTTGATTTATAGGTCAGAATGACACGAATCAATTGCCCACATTAAGCTAGTTCATTTTTCTATATTATGACAAAATTTGAGACACAACTAGATACGACAAAGCGTCCAAGTAATCCAATTTGTGCCAAACTGCGTGATGCCATGCATTATGCTTCATTTATAAGCCTTTACTCAATCAGCACCAATGATAAGTTTAGAATGATCACTTTAACTGGCCTATCAACATGACATATCTGCACTAAATCATCCGTAACTTCTGATTTAGAACTCAGAATGACACGAATCAAATGGCGACGTTACGCTAGCTCAATTTTCAATGTTTTGAAAAATTTTGAGATAGAAATATATTCGATAAAGCGTCCAAGTAATCTAATCCTTCCCGAATAGTGTGATGCCATGCTTTATTTTTCATTTATGAGCTATTACTCAGTGAGCACCAATGATTAGTTTAGAATGATCATATTAACTGGCCAATCAACTTGTGATGTCCGCATTAAATTGTCCATAACTTTTGATTTATAGCTTAGAATGACACGAATCAATTGCCCACATTAACCTAGTTAAATTTTCTATTTGTGACAAAATTTGAAACAGAACTTGATACGACAAGGCATCCAAGTATTCCAATCTATTCCAAACTGAGTGATGTCATGCTTTATGCCTCATTTCTAAGCATCATTTAATGAGCACCAATGATTAGTTTAGAATGATATTTTAATGAGTGATGCCATGCATTATGCTTCATTTATAAGCCTTTACTCCATGAGCACCAATGTTTAGTTTAAAATGATCACTTTAACTGACATGTCCGCATTAAATTGTACTTAACTTTTGATTTACAGCTCAGAATGACACGAATCCAATGCCCACGTTAAGCTAGCTCAATTTTCTATATTCCAGAAAATTTTGAGGAATAAATAGATATGACAAAGTATCCAAATAATCCAGCCCATCACAAACTGCGTGATGCCACGCATTATTCTTCATTTATAAGCGTTTACTCAATGAGCACCTGTGATCAGTTTAGAATGATTATTTTAACTGACTCATCAACTTGACATGTTTGTTCTAAATCATCCATAACTTTTGATTTGTAGCTCAGAATAACACGAATCCAATGCCCATATTAAGCTAGTTCAATTTTTTATATTGTGACAAAATTTGAGTCAGAAATAGATACGAGAAAGTGTCCAAGTAATCTAATCCATCCCGAACTGCGTGATGCCATGCATTATTTTTCATGTATCACCTTTTACTCAACGATCACCAATGATCAATTTAGAATAACCAAATTAATTGGCTGATCACCTTGACATGTGCACACTAAATTGTCCGTAAGTTTTGATTTATAGCTCAGAATGACACAAATCCATTGACCACATTAAGCAAGCTCAATTTTTTATATTTCGGCAAACTTTAAGATAGAAATAGAGACGACAAAGCGTCCAAGTAATCAAATCTATACGAAATACTTAATGCCATGCTTTATGCTTCATTTATAAGCCTTTACTTAATGAGCACCAGTGATCTGTTTAGAATGATCACTTTAACTTTCCACTCAACTTGACATGTCCGCACTAAATTTTCCGTAACTTTTGATTTAGAGCTCGAAATGATACGAATCAAATCCCCGCGATAAGCTAGCTCAATTTCAATACTGTGACAAAATTTGAGACAGAAATAGATACGCAAAGCGTCCAAGTAATCCAAACCTTCCCAAACTATGGGATGCCATGCATTATTTTTCATTTATAAGTTTTTACTCAATGAGCACCAATGATCAGTTTAATATGATCATTTTAACTGGCTGATAAACTTGACATTTCTGCACTAAATCGTCCATAACTTTTGATTTGTAGCTTAGAATGAGATGAATCCAATTCCCACATTAAGCTAGTTCAATTTACAATATTGTGACAAAATTTGAAACAGAACTAGATACGACAATGCGTACAAGTAGTCCAATCAATCCCAAACTACGTGATGCCATGGTTTATGCCTCATTTAAAAGCCTTTACTTAATGCGCCCCATTGATCAGTCTGTAATGATCATTTTAACTCGGCGATCAACCTAAGATGCCCGCACTAAATCGTCCATAACTTTTGATTTAGTGCTCAGAAAATAAGAATCCAATACCCACGTTAAGCTAGCTCAATTTTATATAATGTAACAAAATATGAGACAGAAATAGATATGACAAAGCGTTCAAGTAATCCAATCTATCCATAACTGTGTGATGCCATGCATTATGCTCCATTTATATGGCTTTACTCAATGAGCACCAATGATAAGTTTTGAATGATCACTTTAACTAGCCGATCAACTTGACATGTACGCACTAAATCGTCCGTAACTTTTGATTTAGAGCTCAGAATGACACGAATCCAATGTCCACTTTAAGCTAGTTCAATTTTTGATATTGTGACAAAGTTAGAGACAGAAATAGATACGACAAACAATCCAGGTAATCTAGTCCATCCCAAACAGCGTGATGTCGTGCATTATTCTTCATTTGTAAGCTTTTATTCAATGAGCACAACCGATATGTTTAGAATGATCATTTTAACTGCCCGATCAACTTGACATGTCTGTACTATCTAGTCCATACCTTTTGATTTATAAGTCAGAATGACACGAATCAATTGCCC
The DNA here is from genome assembly GCA_018901945.1 of Pugionium dolabratum. Taxonomy (NCBI): domain Eukaryota; kingdom Viridiplantae; phylum Streptophyta; class Magnoliopsida; order Brassicales; family Brassicaceae; genus Pugionium; species Pugionium dolabratum. The sequence continues at coordinate 33,062 of JAEVFF010001390.1, read as the reverse complement.
ACATTAAGCTAGTTCAATTTTTTATATTGTGACAAAATTTGAGACTGAATTAGATACGACAAAGCGTCCAAGTAATCCTATCTCTCTCAAACTGCACGATGTGATACATTATGCTTCATTTATAAGCCTTTACTCAACGAGCACCAATGATTAGTTTAGAATTATCATTTTAACTGGCCGATCAACTTTACATGTCCGCACTAAATAGTCTGTAACTCTTTATTTAGAGATCAGAATGACACGAATCCAATGTCCACATTAAGCTAGCTCAATTTTTGATATTGTGACAAAATTTGAAATTGAAATAGATACGACAAAGCGTGCAAGTAATCCTATCCATCCCAAACAGCGTGATGCCATGCATTATTTTTTATTTATAAGCTTTTACTCAACAAGAACCAATGATCATTTTAGAATGATCATTTTAACTGGCCGATCAATTTGTCATGTCTGCACTAAATCGTGCAAACTTTTGATTTATAGCTTAAAATGACACGAATCCAATGCCAACATTAAGCTAGTTCAATTTTCTGTATTGTGAAAAAATTTAAAGCAGAACTAGATGCGACAAAGCGTCCAAGTAATCCAATCTATCCAAAACTGCGTGATGTCATGGTTTATGCCTTATTTATAAGCCTTACTTAATGAGCACCAATGATTAGTTTAAAACGATCATTTTAACTTTCCGATCAACTTGACATGTCCGCACTAAATTGTCCCTAACTTTTGATTTAGAGCTGAGAAACACACGTATCCAATGCCCATGTTAAGCTAGCTCAATTTTTTATATTGTGACAAAATTTGAGAGAGAAATAGATACGACAAAGCATCCAAGTAATCCAGTCCATCACAAACTGCGTGATGCCATACATTATTCTTCATTTATAAGCGTTCACTCAATGAGCACCAATGATCAGTTTAGAATGACCATTTTAACTCACCGATCTACTTGACATGTGTGCACTAAATCTTCCATAACTTTTGATTTGTAGCTCAGAATGACATGAATCCAATGCTCACATTAAGTTAGTTCAATTTTCTATATTGTGACAAAATTTGAGACAAAAATAGATACGACAAAGTGTCTAGGTAATCCAATCAATCCCATACTGCGTGATACCATGCATTATTTTTCATTTATATGCTTTTACTCAATGAGCACAAATGATTAGTTTAGAACAATCATATTAGCTGGCCGATCAACTTGACATGTCCGCACTAAATGCTCCATAACTTTTGATTTAGAGCTCATAAACACACGAATCCAATGCCCACGTTAAGCTAGCTCAATTTTCTACAGTGTAACAAAATTTGATACCAAAATAGATACGGGAAAGTGTCCAAATAATCCTGTCAATCCCAAACTGTGTGATGCCATGCATTATTCTTCATTTATAAGCTTTTCCTCAATGAGCACCAACGATTAGTTTAGAATGATCATTTTAATTGGCCAATCAACTTGACATGCCTCCACTAAATCGTCCATAACTTTTGATTTATAGCTCAGAATGATAAGAATCGAATGCCCACATTATGCTAGTTCAATTTTATGTGTTGTTACAAAATTTATAACGAAACTAGATACGACAAAGCGTCCAAGTAATCCAATCTTTCCCAAACTGCATGATGACATGCTTTATGTCTCATTTATAAGCCTTTACTTAATGAGCACCAATGACCATTTTAACTCGCCGATCAACTTGACATGTGCGCACTAACTCGTCCGTAACTTTTGATTTAGAGATTAGAAACACACGAATCCAGTGCCGATTTTAAGCTACCTTAATTTTCTATATTGTAATAAAATTTGAGAAAGAAATAGATATGACAAAGCGTCCAAGTAATCTAGTCCATCCACAAAAAGTGCTATGCCATGCATTATTCTTCATCTATAACCTTTTACTCAATGAGCACCAACGATCTGTTTAAAATGATCATTTTAACTAGCCGATCAACTTGACATGTATGATTTATATCTTCCATAACTTTTGAATTATAAGTCAGAATGACACGAATCAATTGCCCACATTAAGCTTGTTCAATTTTCTATATTGTGACAAAATTCGAGACATAACTAGATACAACAAAACGTCCAAGTAATCCAATCTATCCGGAATTGCGTGATGCAATGCTTTATGCCTCATTTATAAGCCTTTACTTAATGAGCACCAATGATCAGTTTAGAATGATCATTTTAACTCGCCAATCAACTTGATATACCCGCACTAAATAGTCTATAACTTTTGATTTAGAGCTAAGAAAACACGAATCCAATGCCCTCGTCAAGCTAGCTCAATTTTCTATATTGTGACAATCGTTGAGAAATAAATAGATATGAAAAAGCGTTCAAATAATCTAGTCCATACCAAACTGCGTGATGCCATGCATTATTCTTCATTTATAAGCGTTTACTCAATGAGTACCAATGATCACTTTAGAATGATCATTTTATCTGGCCGATCAACTTGACATGTATGCACTAAATTATCGATAACTTTTAATTTATTGCTCAGAATGACACGAATCCAACGCCCACATTAAGCTAGTTCAATTTTCTATAGTGTCGCAAAATTTGAAACAGAACTTGATACAAGAATTCATCGAAGTAATCCAATCTATTCCAAACTGCGTGATGACATGCTTTATGCCTCATTTATAAGCCCTTACTTAATGAGCAGCAATGACCAGTTTAGAATGATCATTTTAACTCGCCGATCAATTTGACATGCCCGCACTAAATCGTTCGTAACTTTTGATTTAGAGCTTAGAAAATACGAACCCAATGCCCACATTAAGCTAGCTCAATTTTCTATAATGTAACAAAATTTGAAGCAGAAATAGATATGACAAAGCGTTCAGGAAATCCAATCTATCCATAACTGTGTGATGCTACGCATTATGCTCCATTTATAAGCCTTTACTCAATGAGCACCAATGATCAGTTTTGAATGATCACTTTAACTAGCCGATCAACTTGACATGTATGCACTAAATCGTTCGTAACTTTTGATTTGGAACTCAAAATGACACGAATTCAATGCCCACTTTAAGCTAGCTCAATTTTCTATATTTTGACAAAATTTGAGACAGAAATAGATACGACAAAGTGTCCAGGTAATCCAGTCCATCCCAAACTGCGTGATGCCTTGCATTATTCTTAAGTTATAAGCTTTACTCAATGAGCAGCAACGATCTGTTTAGAATGATCACTTTAACTGGCCGATGAACTTAACATGTCCGCACTAAATCGTCAGTAACTTTTGATTTAGAGCTCAGAATGACACTAATCCAATACCCACATTAACCTAACTGAAGTTTTTATATTGTGACAAAATTTGAAAATAAATAGATACGACCAAGGGTCCAAGTAATCCAGTACATCTCAAACTTCGTGATGTCATGCATTACTATTCCTTTATAAGCGTTTACTCAATGAGCAGCAATGATCAGTTTATAATGATCATTTTAACTGGCCGATCTACTTGACATATCTGCACAAAATCGTCCATAATTTTTGATTTGTAGCTCAGAATGACACGAATCCAATGTCCACATGAAGCTAGTTCAATTTTCTATATTGTCAAAAAATTTGAAATAGAATGAGATACGACAATGCAACCAAGTAATTTAATCTGTCCCGAATTGCGTGATGCCATGCTTTATGTCTCATTTATAAGCCTTTACTTAATGAGCAGCAAAGTTAAATTAAATGCCCACACTAAGCTAGTTCAGTTTTCTATATTGTGAGAAAATTTGAAACAGAACTAGGATGACAATGCGTCCAAGTAATCCATTCTATCCAAAACTGCGTGATGTCATGCTTTATGCCTCATTTCTAAGCATTTACTAAATGAGCACCAATGATCAGTTTAGAATAATCATTTTAACTGGCCGATCAACTTGAAATACCCGCACTAAATTGTCCATAACTTTTAATTGAAAGCTCAGAAAATACGAATCCATTGCCAACGTTAACCTAGCTCAATTTTCTATAATGTAACAAAATTTGTGACAAAAATAGATATGACAAAGTGTCCAAGTAATCCAATCTATCCATAACTGTTTGATGCCATGCATTATGTTCCATTTATAAGCGTTTACTCAATGAGCACCAATGATCAGTTTTGAATGATCACTTTAACTAGCTGATCAACTTGACATGTACGCACAAAATCGTCCATAACTTTTGATTTAGATCTCAGAATGACACGAATCCAATGCAAACTTTAAGCTAGCTCAATTTTCTATATATGTTGTGACAAAATTTGAGACCGAAATAGATACGACAATGCATCCAGGTAATCCAGTCCATCCCAAACTGCGTGATGCCGTGCATTATTCTTCATTTATAAGCTTTTACTCAATGAGCACCAACGATTTGTTTGGAATGATCGTTTTAAGTGCCCGATCAACTTGACATATCTGCACTAAATCATGCATAACTTTTGATTTATAGGTTAGAATGACACGAATCAATTGCCCACATTAAGCTACTTCAGTTTTCTATATTGTGAAAAAATTTGAGACTGACCTAGATACGACAAAGCATCCAAAGAATCCAATCTATCCCAAACTGTATGATGCGATGCATTATGCTTCATTTATAAGCCTTTACTCAATGAGCACCAATGATCAGTTTAGAATGATCACTTTAACTGGCTCATGAACTTAACATGTCCGCACTAAATCGTGCGTAACTTTTGATTTAGAGCTCAAAATGACACGAATCTAATGCCCACATTAAGCTAGTTCGATATTCTATATTGTGACAAAATTTAAGAGAGAAACAAATACGACAAAGCATCCAAATAAGCTATCCTATCCTAAACTCCATGATGTCATGTATTATGCTTCATTTATAAGCCTTTACTCAATGAGCACCAATAATCAGCTTAGAATGATCTCTTTAACTGGCCGATCTACTTGACATGTCCGCACTAAATCGTTTGTAACTTTTGATTTAGAGCTCAGAATGACACGGATCCAATGCCCACATTAAGCTAGCTCAATTTTTTATATTGTGACAAAATTTGAGACAGAAATGGATATGACAAAGTCTCCAAGTAATCCAATCCATATCGAACTGCATGATGCCATGCATTATTTTTCATTTATAAACTTTTACTTAATGATAACAAATTATCAGTTGAGAATGATCATTTTGACTGTCTGATCAACTTGTCATGTCTGCACTAAATCGTCCATAACTTTTGATTTATAGCTCATAATGACACGAATCCAATGCCCACATTAAACTAGTTCAATTTTCTATATTGTGAAAAAATTTCAAGCAGAACTGGATAGGACAAAGTGTCCAAGTAATCCAATCTATACCAAACTGCGTGATGCCAATCTTTATGCCTCATTTTTAAGCCTTTACTTAATGTGCACCAATGATCGGTTTAGAATGATCATATTAACTGGCCAATCAACTTGACATGTCCGCACTAAATCGTCCGTAACTTTTGATTTAGAGCACAAACACACACAAAACTATAGCCCACGTTAAACTAGCTCGATTTTCTATATTGTAACAAACTTTGAGACAGAAATAGATACGACAAAGCATCTAAGTAATCCAATCTATCCAAAACTCTGTGATGCTATGCATTTTGCTTCATTTATAACCATTTCGTGAATCAGCACCAATGATCCGTTTAGAATGATCACTTTCATTGCCCGATCAACTTGACATGTCTGAACTAAATCGTCCATAACTTTTTTATTTAGAGCTGAAAATGAATCCAATGCTCACGTTAATTAGATCAATTTTCTATATTGTGACAAAATTTGAGACAAAACTAGATATGACAAAGCGTCTAAGTAATCCAATCTATTCCAAACTGCATGACGCCATGCGTTATGCTTCATTTATAGGCTTTTTCCTAATGAGCATGAATGATCTGTTTAAAATGATCACTTTAACTGGCCACCCAACTTGACATGTCCACACTAAATCGTTTGTAACATTTGATATAGAGCTCAGAATGAAAAGAATCCAATGCCCACATTAAGCGTCCAAGTAATCCAATCCATCCCAAACTTTGTGATTCCATGCTTTATGCCTCATTTATAAGCCTTTAGTTAATCAGCACCAATGATCAGTTTACAATGATCATTTTAACTCGCGGATCAACTTGACACGTCCGCACTAAGTCTTTTGAAACTAATTATTTAGAACTCATAAACACAAAAAACCAATGCCCACGTTAAGGCAGCTCAATATTCTATAGCTTAACAAAATTTGATACAGAAATAGATACAACAAAGCGTTCAACTAATCCAATCTATCCAAAGATGTGTGATGCTATACATTGTGCTTCATTTATAAGCCTTTTCTCAATCAGCACCAATGATAAGTTTTGAATGATCACTTTCACTAGCCGATCAACTTGACATGTCCGCACTAAATCGTCTGTAACTTTTGATTTAGAGATCGGAATGACACGAATACAATGTCCACGTTAAGCTAGGTCAATTTTCTTTAATTTGACAAAATTTGAGACAAAACTAGATACGACAAAGCATTCAAGTAATCCAATCTATCAAAACTGTGTGATGCCATGTATTATGCTTCATTTATAAGCCTTTACTCAATGAGCACCAATTATCGGTTTCGAATGATCACTTTAACTGGCCACTCAACTTGACATTTTCGCATTAAATCGTTTGTCACTTTTGATTTAGATCTCAGAATGACACGAATCCAATGCACAGCTTAAGATAGCTCAATTTTTTATATTGTAACAAAATTTGAGACAAAAATAAATACGAAAAAGCGTCCAAGTAATCCAATCTATCCAAAACTGTATGATGCCATGCAATATGCATCATTTATATGCCTTTACTCAATGAGTATCAACGATCAGTTTAGAATAATTTTATTAATTGGCCAATCAACTTCACATGTATACAGTAAATCATTCGAAACTTTTAATTTTGAGCTCAGAATGACATGAATCCAATGCCCATGTTAAATTAAATAAATTTTCTATATTTTGACCAAATTTGAGACAGAAGTAGAGGAGACAAACCGTCTAAGTAAGCCAATCTATTGCAAACTGCGTGATGCCACACGTTATATTTTATTTATAAGCTTTTACTCAATGAGAACCAATGATTAGTTTAGAATGATCACTTTAACTGGCCGATCAATTTAACATGTCCCCACTAAATCGTCCATACCTTCTCATTTATAGTTCAAAAACACACGAATCCAATGCCCACGTTAAGCTAGCTCAATTTTTTATATTATAACAAACTTTGAGACAAAAATAGATACGACAAAGCGTCCAAGTAATTCAATCTATCCAAACTACGTGATGCCATGCATTATGCTTCATTTATAAGCATCAATGAGCACCAATGATCAGTTTAGAATGATCATTTTAACCGGCCGATAAACTTTCATGTGGGCACTAAATCGTCCATATCTTTTGATTTATAGCTCAGAATGACATGATTCCAATGCCCACATTAAGCTAGTTCAATTTTCTGTATTGTGACAAAATTTGAAGCAAAACTAAATACGGAAAAGCGTTCATGTAATCCAACCTATCCAGAACTGCGTGATGCCATTTTTTAGGCCTCATTTATAAGCTTTCACTTAATGAGCACAAATGATCAGTTTAAAATGATCATTTTAACTCGCCGATCAACTTGACATGTCCACACTAAATCGTCCGTAACTTTGATTTAGAGCTTAGAAATACCCGAAACCAATGCCCACGTTAAGCTAGCTCCAATTTCTATAATGTAACAAAATTTGAGACAGAAATAGATATGACAAAAGCGTCCAACTAAGCGAATCTATCCAAAAATGTGTGATGCTATGCATTGCGCTTTATTTACAAGCCTTTACTCAATCAGCACCAATGAGAAGTTTTGAATGATCACTTTCACTTGCCGATCAACTTGACATGTACACACTAAATCGTCTGTAACTTTTGATTTAGAGATCAGAATGACACGAATCCAATGCCCACGTTAAGCTAGTTCAATTTTCTTTATTGTGAAAAAATTTGATACAAAACTAGATACAAAAAAGCGAACAAGTAATCCAATCTATCCAAAACTATGTAATGCCATGCATTATGCTTCATTTATAAGTCTTTATTCAATGAGCACCAATGACTGTTTAGAATGATCAGTTTAATTGGCCACTCAACTTGACATTTCCGCACTAAATCGTCCGTAACTTTTGATTTAGAGCTCAGAATGACACGAATCCAATGCACATGTTAAGCTAGCTCAATTTTATATATTATAATAAAATTTGAAACAAAAATAAATACGACAAAACGTACAAGTAATCCAATGTATCCAAAACCGTATGATGCCATGTATTATGCATCATTTATAGCCTTTACTCAATGAGTACCAATGATCAGTTTAGAATAATCATATTAATTGGCCAATCAACTTGACAGGTGTACAGTAAATCGTTCGTAACTTTTGATTTTGAACTCAGAATGACACGAATCCAATGCCCACGTTAAACAAGATAAAGTTTCTATATTTTGACAAAATTTTAGGCAGAAGTAGAGACGACAAAGCGTCTAAGTAATCCAATCTATCACAAACTGTGTGATGCAACACGTTATACTTCATTTATAAGCTTTTACTCAATGAGAACCAATGATTAGTTTAGAATGATCACTTTAACTGGCCTATCCATTTGACATGTCCACACTAAATCATCCGTACGTTTTCATTTAGCGTTCGGAAACACACGAATCCAATGCCCACGTTAAGCTAGCTCAATTTTCTATAGTGTAACAAAATTTGAGACAGAAATAGATTCGACAAAGCGTCCAAGTAATCCAAGCTATCCAAAACTTTGTGATGCCATGCATTATGCTTCATTTATAAGCCTTTACTCAATGAGCACCAATGATCAGTTTAGAATGATCACTTTAACTGGCTGATTAACTTGACATGTCCACACTAAATCGTCTGTAAATTTTGATTAATAGCTCAGAGAGACACGAATCCAATGCCCACACTAATCTAGTTCAATTTTCTATATTTTGACAAAATTTGAAACATATTTGGATAAGACAAACTGTCCAAGTAATCTAATATATCAAAAACTGCGTGATGTCATGCATTATGCTTCATTCATAAGCCTTTACTCAATGAGCACCAATGATCAGTTTAGAATGGTCACTTTAACTGGCTGATCAACTTGACATGTCTCCACTAAATCGTCTGTAACTTTTGATGAATAGCTTAGAATGACACGAATTCAGTGCCCACATTAAACGAGTTCAGTTTTCTATATAATCACAAAAATTGAAACAAAACTATATAAGAAAAACTGTCCAAGCAATTCAATATATCCCAAACTGTGTGATACTGTGCATTATGTTTCATTTATAAGCCTTTACTCAGTGAGCACCAAAGATTAGTTTAGAATGATCATTTTAACAGGGGGATCAACTTGTCATGTGTCCACCAAATCGTCCATCACTTTTGATTTATAGCTGAGAATGACAGGAATCCAACGCCCACATTAAGCTAGTTCAATTTTCTATATTGTGACAAAATTTCGGACAAAAATAGATAGGAGAAAGCATCCAAGTAATCCAATCCCTCCAAAACTGCGTGATGCCATGCATTATTTTCATTTATAAGCTTTTAGTCAATGAGCACCAATGAACGGTTTAGAATGATCATTTTAACCGGCCGATAAACTTGTCTTGTTTGCACTAAATCGTCCATAATTTTTGATTTGTAGCTCAGAAAGAACGAATCGAATGCCCACATTAAGCTAGTTCAATTTTCTATACTGTGAAAAAACTTGAAACAGAACTAGATACGACAAAGCGTTAAAGTAATACAATGATCAGTTTAGAATAATCATATTAATTGGCCGATCAACTTGACATGTCTACAGTAAATCGTCCGTAACATTTGATTTTGAGCTCAGAATGACACAAATCCAATGCTCATGTTAAACTAGATAAATTCTCTATAATTTGACGAAATTTGGGGTAGAAGTAGAGACAATAAAGCATCCAAGTAATCCATTCAATCGCAAACTGCGTGATGCCACATGTTATGCTTCATTTATAAGCTTTTACTCAATGTGCACCAATGATTAGTTTAGAATGATCACTTTACTGGCCGATCAATTTGACATGTATGCACACAAATCCAATACCGACGTTAAGCTAGCTCAATTTTCTATATTGTAACAAAATTTGAAACAGAAATAGATACGAAAAAGCGTCCAAGTAATCCAATCTATCACAAACTGCATGATGCCATGCATTATGCTTCATTAGAAGCCTTTACTCAATGAGCACAAATGATCAATTTAGAATAACCGTATCAACTGGCCGATCAACTTGACATGTACAAACTAAATCGTACGCAACTTTTGATTTAGAGCTCAGAATAAAACGAATCCAATGCCCATGGTAAACACGCTCAATTTTAATTTTTTTTGACAAAATTTGAGACAAAAATAAAGAGGACAAAGCGTCCAAGTAATCCAATCTATCTAAACTACTTGATTCCATGCTTTATGCTTCATTTATAATAATGAGCACCAATGATTAGTTTAGAATGATCACTTTAACTGGCCGATCCATTTGACATGTCTGCACTAAATCGTCTGTACGTTTTCATTTAGCATTCAGAAACACACGAATCCAATGCCCACGTTAAGCTAGCTCAATTTTCTATATTTTAAAAAAAATTGAGACAGAAATAGATTCGACAAAGCATCCAAGTAATCCAATCTATCCAAAACTTTTGATGCCAAGCATTATGCTTCATTTATAAGCCTTTACTCAATGGGCACCAATGATCAGTTTAGAATGATCACTTTAACAGGCCGATTAACTTAACATGTCCGCACTAAATCGTCGGTAACTTTTGATTTATAGCTCAGAGAGACACGAATCCAATGCCCACACTAATCTAGTTCAATTTTCTATATTTTGACAAAATTTGAAACATAACTGGATAAGACAAACCATCCAAGTAATCTAATTTATCCAAAACTGCGTGATGCCATGCATTATGCTTCATTCATAAGCCTTTACTCAATGAGCACCAATTATCAGTTTAGAATGGTCACTTTATCTGGCCGATCAACTTGACATATCTGCACTAAATCGTCCGTAACTTTTGATGTATAGCTCAAAATGACACGAATCTAGTGCCCACATCAAACTAGTTCAATTTTCTATATTATCACAAAAATTGAAACAAAACTATATACGAAAAACTGTCCAAGCAATTCAATTTATCCTAAACTACGTGATACCATGCATTATGCTTTATTTATAAGCCTTTACTCAATGAGCACCAATGATTTGTTTAGAATGATTATTTTAGAATGATCATTTTAACCGGGGGATCAACTTGTCATGTGGGCACAAAATCGTCCATAACTTTTGATTTATAGCTGAGAATGACAGGAATCCAACGCCCACATTAAGCTAGTTCAATTTTCTATATTGTGACAAATTTGAGACAAAAATCGATACGAGAAGGCATCCAAGTAATCCAATCCATCCAAAACTATGTGATGTCATGCATCATTTTCATTTATAAGCTTTTACTTAATGAGCACCAATGAACGGTTTAGAATGATCATTTTAACAGGCCTATAAACTTGTCATGTTTGCACTAAATCATCCATAACTTTTGATATGTATCTCAGAATGAACGAATCGAACGCCCATATTAAGTTAGTTCAATTTTCTATACAGTGAAAAAATTTGAAACAGAACTAGATACGACAAAGCGTAAAAGTAATCCAATGATCAGTTTACAATAATCATATTAACTGGCCAATCAACTTGACATGTCTACTGTAAATCGTCCGTAAATGACACAAATCTAATGCTCATGTTAAACTAGATAAATTTTCTATATTTTGATAAAATTTGAGATAGAAGTAGAGACAATAAAGCATCCAAGTAATCCACTCGATCGCAAACTGCGTGGTGCCACATGTTAGGCTTCATTTATAATTTTTTACTCAATGTGCACCAATGATTAGTTTATAATGATCACTTTACGTGCTGATCAATTTGACATGTACGCACATGAATCCAATGCCCACGTTAATCTAGCTCAATTTTGTATATTGTAACAAAATTTGAGACAGAAATAGATACGACAAATCGTCCAAGTAATCCAATCAATCACAAACTGCATGATGCCATGCAATCTGCTTCATTATAAGCCTTTACTCAATGAGCACAAATGATCAATTGAGAATAATCATATCAACTGGCCGATCAACTCTAGCGACTACTGGTATGGCGTCTGGGCGCCCCGTGGTTCGCGCTTGCCTGCCTCACTCGTCGGGTTGAATTTTTTGGCGAGTGCCAACTTCTCTTTGGCTATTATCCATTTTGTTAATCTGTGTAATGCGTCCTCGATTGTCTCTGGCTTATGAATCGTCAAATCAAAACGGAAAGGAGACTCGTGCCAGAGTTCGTGTTTGAGGGCGGCGAGTGCTGTCGAGTCGCTGACTCCAGCTATCTTGGCCTTCACCTTTTTGAAATTATCGATATAGGACCGTAGCGACTCCGTTTCGGCTTGTGTGACATTCCACAGGTCCGCATCAGTCGCTCCACTTCCCATAAAGATGGAATAATGCTTGATAAACACTATCGATAACTGATTGAAGTTGTCGATAGAGTTTTCTAGTAGTTGGGAAAACCAATCGAGCGCAGGTCCCACTAAATTTTCTGCGAATAGCATGCAATATCCCACGTCTTTTTCTTCCTCGCTGAAGTGGGCCCGGATCGCGGCGATTCAGAGTTCTGTCAGATATGCTTTCAGATCTGAGTTTCCTTTGTAGACCGGCAATCTTAGTTTGCCAGTCTCCTTCACTTGCGTGTTCGCAACCCGAGATGAGAATGGTGACTTTTCAGTTTCTTCGATCGCGCGATCGATCTCTGGGGCTGCGCTTGATGCTTTATGAACTTTAGAGGTCATTGCTGCGAGCCCGGCGTTAGTTCTTTCAATGGATCTCCGGAGACTCTCGTATCCTGACACGTTGGGTTTCTCCTGAGAGTTCTTGTAGTGTTCTCCAGGTGAGCTTGACCACAGATTACACCTTGACCAAGGACAGGGAGTAGCGCGGGTTCCTCTCCCGACGGCCCCGCGTGAGGTTGCGATGGCGGTGGGGTGCTTGATGTTTCTCCTGGGAGGAAATCGGTGTGAGAAATCGTGCAGAAAATGACTCGATGTTCGGGTCGGGTGCCGAAGTCGAGGCGCAATCTAGCGGATCTCTGCTGAGGGTGTTCCTCAACTTGGAAACCGCTCGGCGCGCCGAGCGCCATTACTCTCGGCTCGAGCTCTGCCTGAGGTGTCGCAAAGTTGTTGAGCTGCATCAAGACTTGGGTCTCGTGTGAGTTAAACCGTACCACGAGATTGTCACTGGACTCCTTTTGCTTGTCGGTAATTGACTTGAGGTCCATCAGCGGTGCCTTAATCTCGGAGAGAGAGTCAGAGCGATCATCACCGTTCAGCTCTCACACAAAAAATTTTGAATAGTTCTTATATTATTTCTCAGCGTATTTTGGAATGCTATTACAAATGAGGTTCTTCCTCTTTTTATAATACTTTTTGGCAATTAATTCTTAGTGAATTAATTATAATTTAAGTTACATATGTATTAATTATGTCAGTTACAAACCAAATAGGTTCAACTAAATCGGTTGAACCTGGTTTGGTTTGGTTTACTCGGTTTGGGTCTTCAAAAAAGAATCTGGTGCCCACAATCTGCCCCCAAAGTATCCGAAGCTGGTTTGGAAAACTTTCCTCTTCTGATTTTTTGACCTCCCTTAGATGACAATTTGCTCAAGTTCCTATTTATTGAATTTTCCTTATTTTTTATGCCTCTTGTCTATTTAATCTTGGGTTTTGTTTTCCCCTTAAAAATAGCTTTGGGATGCCCTAGAGGTTGGTTTCTCTCTTTCTCCTTTTCCTTTCCTTCCTTTTCTCGAGCAGCCACCCTCTTTTCGTTTTTTTTATTATTTTTTTAAAAAAAATTCCGGCAGGTATCACGAGATTTTTCGTCGGATTCTTCGCCGGCATTTTCCACTAGCGACTGCTGGTGTTGCGTCTGGGCGCCCCGTGGTTCGCGCTCGCCTACCTCACTCGTTGGGTCGGGCTCCTTCCTCAGGTGCTCGAGCTCGACCTCTGCTCCGGGCACCACGGCTCGCGTCTCCGACTGCACGCCTGTTTGCGCTCCTCTACTCGGCATCCTCGGGTGCGCTAACTCGCTATCCTCGGTCGACCGTGCGCATGTAGGAGCTCGCGGTCCACCTGCATGCTTGCCTCGCACGCATACGCCTCGGGTTACCTCGCTCGTCGCCTGTCGAGCTCGTTGGGTCGGTCTCCTCGGGCATCTCGGGCTCGGCTTACTCGGGTGTCCCAGCTCGGCATCCTCGGCCGACTATGCATGCTTTGGGAGTTCGTGGTCCACCCATGTGCTCGCCTCGGGTTGCGTGTGCACCTGCCGTGCCCGTCCTATTGGCCTCTTTTGTTGGACGCATCAGGCTCGGCTTCCTCGGGTGCCCCGGCTCGGTGTCCTCAGTCGACAGTGCGCGCTTGTGAGCTCGCGGTCCACCTACACGCTTGCTCAGGTTGCACGTGCGTCTTTCGTGCTCGTCGGCTCGGCTTCGCATCTCCGATTGCATGCGTTCGTTTGTGCCGCTCAGCTCGGTTGACTGCTTGCGAGCTCGTCCTCCTGTGTGTTCGCCTCGCACGAGTTTTCTCGTACGAGTTTTCTTGTCGCATGTTGCCACATCTCGGTTGCCTCGACGGTGTTCAGTTTTGGGTTATCTAGTACTCTAGATTCGTTGCCTTTCTCGTTATGGCGACTTAGAATCGGTTCGGGCCTCATTTAAAATTTGCCTATTCTGAGTCTAATGTTTATGACCTTCGATCATCGGACTTGATCGATCGGTCTACTGAGATTATCATTCCCGCCTCATCTGATTCTCCCAAATTTCCTCTGCCGAGATACTGTTGTGCTTATGAGGTTTAGTTACGATCATGTGGTATGTCTTTTCCACTTCCCGAGATCCTGATTCGCCTGATGCATGAACTTGGACATGCACTACCGCAGTTGTGCTCTAATTTTATTCGGCTCGTGGTCGGATTGCTAACGCTAACCGAAGAGGAGGGGTTTTCCCTCGACGTTCCCATTATCGCCCGACTGTGCGGTGTGAGGTCAAACTCTGCTTGCCGGGGTACCTAACTCCCAATCCATCATGGGAGATAATTATTGGGCTCCCTGATAAAGACGTGAAATGGCGGAGCTCTTTTTTCTATTTTCGCGTCGATAAAACTACATATGGTGACTTGTGTTCTCTGGCCTCGGCTGCCTGGTCGGAGCGGCCTGGTAGAGTTGTGTTTTTTGCGTTTGCTGGGTTATCAGTGTTCTCGTTTTATTGATATTTGGTTTATCCATTACAGTTACGCTGAAGAGAGCTCCGGCGAGCGACGATATCGAGGTGTTGGTGATTATCATGCATGAGGGTTCGACGCATTGGAGTTCTTTTTCTCGGAGTCGAATCCGCCGATCTCAGCATCGATTTCGTAATCAAGATTTTCGGGTGATACGAGATTCCGATACTCCTGACGATCCAAGTCCATGTCTATTCGTCTTTTTTTATATATCTTTATTTTTTATTTAATCGTGTTTTCCTTCAGGTCTTCCACTTGATTCTCCACCGCCTACGATGTCAAGTCTTGGTTATCGTGCTGAACATAAGGCCTAGAGGACTGCTGAGAGAGCCGCTGCTGAGAGGACTGCTGAGAGAGCCGCTGCTGAGAGGACTGCCGATGAGGCCGCCTCGACCCTCCATCCTTCCCGATCCTCAGAACGTGGCTCTTGCTTCACCTCCGCGGCTCCATTGTCGCGGCTCTTCCTGCTTTGGGCGATGGTTTCCCTTGTGAGGTCGTTGACTTGGAGCCCCCCCCCCCTATCATGCCTTCTTCTACGCGAGTTGATGGAATGGTTGTCATTGCTGATTGCTCTCAGGATCGTCCAATTGATGGTGAGGTTGGTGACCGCCGCGGTATTAAGTGTAGGCATCATGCTCCGAACCGCACGAAGCCTTGGGGCGGTTCCAAGAAGTTAAGGCACTTCTACTAGTTTGAGTACAATTCTGACGCTAACATCGTTGAGGATCCCGATGCTACGGCGCGCATCGCCCAACATTTCAGAAAGCCTGGATGTAAGCTATCGTCATTCGATACGTTGGGAAAGGAGCAACGGGAGACCTATCTCAGTTTCTCAAAACGTCTCGGAGATGTAAGTTTTCTTCACTTCATTTCCTCTTATAGCGCCCTTATTGTTTTTCATACTTTACTTTTTTGTGTAGCTGATGGCAGAGTAAAATCGCTCAATGGACTTATACGAGAGGCGTGTGCGGTCTCCTACCGAAGCGGAATTTCGCGCAGCGACAGAGCGTATAAAGTCGTCACAATCTGAGGTGAAGAAACTTGCTGCTTTCAGGGAGAATAATGCTGATAAGGTCAAATCTGTTGACAAGGTCATCCGTCAATTGAATCGTTCGGAGTATGCGCTCAGGAAAGCAGAGATTTCTCGCGATGATTTTGAGGTTAAGCTGTCGAACGCCATTGCCCAGAATTCCGACCTTTTCGAGAAGGACGTCAAAATCGCTGCTGAGATTAAAATTGTGAAGATCAAATACAATGCTCTTCTTGAGGCTCGCAATCAGGATTTGGGCGCTGCTCGTGTCTTGCGGGCCGAGCTCAAGAGTGAGGTGAAGGTTCACATTGGTCGGCTTCGATTATATCTTTCCGGGGTGGAGAAGTTGTGTGGTTCCTTATCTCGTTGCGCTGAAATGAGAGCGAATTCGGAGATTCTTGAGGAGATTATCGATGGCGAAATAGAGGATCTGGACGCTGAGCTTAAAGTTTTCCTCAGAGACAAAGAGTTCAGCGCTTGCGAGTTGCTCGATGTTAAGGGCGCGCTTTTAGAGATTGATTTCTCGCATTTTGAGTTTTTGATATTGAATTCTCTAGAGTTAGTCCCTGCTTTAGGGTCTGAAGCTCCGTAACCTGAGCCCATGGATACTTCGTTTGACGAGTTTGGTTCCAACCTCGGGGCCATCTGCCTCCCTCGAGCGTGTATCGGCAACTTTTGCATTCCAGCTCCCTCTTGCTGATATTCGATTCTTCCTGTTGCATTTTTTTTGCTTTAGCGATCTGATATGCTTTATCGTTGTCGTTTAGTTTCTTTTTATTTTGGTGATTCGATACGCTTTGTTATTATTGTCATTGGACGAAGTCGTGATGGACCTTTTTTTATTATTTCGCTGAATGTTTCATCATTCGACCAACGATGACGAGCGTTTTGTTCATGTCGTTTGCTTTTTCTTTTGTTCCAATGGTCTCGACATCGTAGCGTCGAGATGTGCTGTCTTTGTTACTTTCAGGAAGTGCTCCTCGTTTCTGTTATGGCTATGCGGCCGTATTTTTTTACGAGGAGCTGCTTGCGTTCTTTTTACATTTTGGCGAAGTGCTCCTCGTTTCTGTTACGGCTACTTGTCCGTATTCTTTACGAGGAGCTGCTTGCGCTCTTTTTATATTTTGGCGAAGTGCCCCTCGTTTCTGTAACGGCTACTTGTCCGTATTCTTTACGAGGAGCTGCTTGCGCTCTTTTTATACTTTGGCGAAGTGTTCCTCGTTTCTGTAACGACTTCTTGTCCGTATTCTTTACGAAGAGCTGCTTGCGCTCTTTTTATATTTTGGCGAAGTGCTTCTCATTTTTTTGTAACGGCTACTTGTCCGTATTATTTACAAGAAGCTGCTTGCGTTCTTTTTATATTTTGGCGAAGTGCTCCTCATTTTGGTAACGACTACTTGCTCGTTTTATTTATGAGGAGCTAATTGCGCTCTTTTTATATTTTGGCGAAGTGCTCCTCGTTTTTGTAACGGCTACTTGTCCGTATTCTTTACGAGGAGCTGCTTGCATTCTTTTTATATTTTGGCGAAGTGCTTCTCGTTTTTTTGTAACGGCTACTTATCCGTATTGTTTACGAGAAGCTGCTTACGCTCTTTTTATATTTGGCGAAGTGCTCCTCATTTCTGTAACGACTACTTATCCGTTTTATTTATAAGGAGCTACTTTCGCTCTTTTTATATTCTGGCGATGTGCTTCTCATTTCTGTAACGGCTACTTGTCCGTTTTCTTTACGAGTAGCTGGCTTCGTTTTATTTGGTTTCTTGTTCGCATAGCGTTATCTCGAACACCATTCATAGAAAAAAGAATCTTCATTAATTTTCTGAATTGGATTGATATGTTGAAATGAAACTAATTTAGCAAAAGTATTTCTTAAAATGGATCGCGTTCCACGATCTCATCATTGGATTTTAGTCGAGGGTCTCTAGTCCGTATACTCCGTGCTTAATTATTTTTGCGATCTTGTATGGACCTTCCCACGTGATACCCAACTTTCCAGCTCCGAGCTCTGCTGTATTCTCGAACACTCTTCGTAGTACAAACTCGCCTATGCCGAATCTCTGTGGTTTGATCCTTGAGTTGTAATATCTTGCTGCGCTCTGCTGGTAGTTCTGTAACCGTATCAGGGCTTGGTCTCGTCTTTCGTTTATTACATCGAGATTATCTTGTAACATGTTTTCGTTGATTACTTCGTTTTCCGGAACTGATTCCCTTCGAAGACTTGGGATTGCGACTTCGGCCGGTACAACTACCTCAACTCCGTAATGTAGGGAGAATGGTGTTTCGCAGAGTAGCTTGGTAGGCCAATAACACTCCTTGCAACTCATCTGCCCAGTTCCCCTTGTGTGCTCCGATTCTTTTCTTTAGGTTGCTTAGTATCGATTTGTTTGTGGCTTCGGCATGTCCGTTCCCTTGCAGATAACGGGGGCTTGATTTACTTAAGCGAATTTTCCATGTTTCGCAGAACCTCTCAAACTTCTTTGAGATGAACTGCGATCTGTTATCCGTGACGATCTCGTAAGGCAAACCATGTCTGCATATAATGTTTTTCCATATGAAACTTTGCACCATTGAATCCACGATCGATTTGTATGATTCTGCTTCTACCCACTTTGAGAAGTAATCTGTCATCACCAATAGGTACTTCACGTTTCCTATCGAAGGATGCAGAGGTCCGACGATATCCATTGACCACTTCATAAATGGATACAGGGCTGAAAGTGATTGAAGCTCCTCGGTCGGGCGGTGATTCACTAGTGCATGCCTTTGGTAGCTGTAGCAATGCTTTGTGTAACATTCACAATCTGTCAGCATGGTCGGCCAGTAATATCCTTGTCGTTTGATTATAAGTGCGAGGTTACGGCCTGACTAATGGCTTCCGCATAAACCTTCATGCATTTCTCTCATTATTGTTTCCGCATCTTCTTTGTCCAAGCAACTGAGGTACGGGCCGGCTATGCTCCGTTTGTACAACTTATCCTCGGGTACACAGAATCGGGCGCTGATCACTTTGAGATTCCTTGCATCCCATTTATTATATGGTATTGTTCCCGTTGCTATGTACTTCTTTATCGTGACTCTCCAATCTTCGGTTTGATGTTCCTCTTCGATCAAAACAGATTGTTGCTCATTGGATTGGTTCTCTGTGTCGTCGCCGATCTCGAAGATGAGGTTTGAATGGAACTTTATGTTCGGTGTCTCAGTACTTTTGATCAGAATTACCTTTTTGTCATTGGTTCGGTTGTGGATGCTAAGGTCGCCAGGGCATCAGCCTGGGCGTTTTCTGCTCTTGGGATTCGTTTGAGTTCGAAGTGATCGAATAGTCGCACGAGTCCTTGAACTATTCCGAGATATAATTCCATTCGCTCGTCCTTGGTTTCGTAATCGCCGTTATATTGACTAGCTACGAGCTGAGAATCCGTGAATGCTTCTAGCTCGTCTACCCCGATCCCACTCGCCAACCTTAGACCGACGATTAACGATTCGTATTTTGCTTCGTTACTGGAGGCATTGAACAATAGCAGAAAAGATTGTTTGATTACTTCCCTGGTCGGAGATGTGAGTCGTATCCCAATTCCAAATCCATGATTCGTTGAAGATCCGTCTATTGACATAGGAAAATCAAATAAGACCTATCTTGACCTACAAGGCAAGTGTGAGCACGAAAATTCAGTTTGAATAACAAGGGAAATGAAAAAGGATGGGTTATTATTAACCACATGGTTGAAATGGTTAAATAGCTACCTTGGGAGAAGAATCAAGGTGGAAAAGTCATGCCCATGCTGCACACAGTCTTGGCAACCACACCAAACAGTCATGCCCATGCTGCACACAGTCTTGGCAACCACACCAAACAGTCATGCCCATGCTGTCTCCTCTCTTCTCATTGGTTGTTGACAGGCTCCTCCTCTATTCAAACTCATCCACAAGTTTGAATTCGTTTTCTTTTGTGTTCACATTGTAAATCCTCTATAAAAGGGCTGTAAAGACTCAATGTATAATATACTCTTAGGAGATTCTTCTCCATAAGTCTAAGTCATTTCTCATACTTCTATTTGAGTTTTCAGATTCAATTCTTCACATTTCTCCTCTATAATCTCAATATTCTTACATGGTATCAGAGCATAAGATCATTCTCTTATCTTTTCTACTCAAATCTCTCAGTTTCTAATCTAAAATTCTGTCAAAATCTCTCAATCTTTAGACTAAAAACTCACGGTTTCATTCAACCATAAAAGCTGCTTCCTTTGAGCTCTTCAAAGCCTAACAATGGAGGATACAGTTCAAATTAGTTCCAGCCTGAAACCTACGGTGATAGCAGTAGTTCTCAAAGGCTTGAACTACACATTATGGTCAGGAACCATCAAGACAGCCATTTGTGGCAAAGGACTTTGGAATCACATCTTGGAGGATAATACTCCATCTATAGATGATCCAAAGGAGAAGAAGGATGAGGCAACAAGAAAAGAAGAAGCTAGGTTGTTCCAAGAAGATCAATCAGTCCTTGGATTCCTCCAAAATTCATTGGACCCATCCATTCTTGAAGCTTATTCACATTGTGAAACTGCAAAGTCTCTTTGGGACACTCTCAAGAGGGTGTATGGGGATGTTTCAAACCTCAGCCGTGTGTATGAGGTTAAGAAGGCTCTCAATGATCTACACCAAGAGGAATATGGAGTTCACAAAATTCCTGGGCAAGTTCCAGTCAACATGGTCCGAGCTTGACATGTTGAGACCAAGTTCTATGGATCCAGAGGTGCTTAATGAAAGGAAGGAACAAGACAAGATATTTGGGCTCCTTCTCAACCTAAATCCAGCCTTTAAGGATGTGATTAAGTCCATCCTGAGAGAGCCAAAACTCCCTGATTTTGAAGAGGTGTGCTCACGGATTCAAAGGGAGCAAGGCAACATTGGTTTGTTTGGTGGGAAAGGAGAACTAGTCATGGCCAACAAAAGCGTGTTTAAGCAAGAGGATAGGAAGAGTGTGATGTGTGAGCATTGTAAGAGGAATGGCCACATCAAAGACAAGTGCTGGATACTTCATCCTCATCTCAAGCCAAACCGGTTCAAGGATTCAAAGGCTAACATCTCTCAAATGGTTGCAACTGAACCGGCAAGTTCATCCAACCAAGGAGGGGAGCTAGCTATGAATGTATCCATGGAGTATGTTAAGAAGAGTGACTTGGAGGATCTCATCAAGGCCTATGCCTCAAAACTCTGCGGTATCACACTCTACTCCCATAAATCGCTTGATAAACCAGATCATAAGTTGGTAGTGGATTCAGGTGCTTCTCACCATATGATTAGCAATGCTAGGTTGTTAAAGAACATTGAACCATGTCTAGGACAAGTAACTATAGCTTATGGTAAGGGTATTCCAATTGAAGGAACCGGAAAATTAAGACTATTTGACAAAGAAACTAATGCATTCTTTGTACCTAAATTTAAGTCTAATCTAGTTTCTGTCAAAAGGCTACTAAAGACCTCAATTGCAATGTTACATTTGGGCCTAACAATGTTTACTTTCAGGATATTAAGAGTGGTAAGATACTTGGAGGTGGTGTAACTCAAGATGAGCTCTATGTTCTTGAAGACCCTCCAAGCAATTTGGATTCCTTAGCTTTCAAATCCTGTGTTTTTGATAATAAAGATGTCTTATGGCATGCTAGATTAGGACATCCTCATGCTCGTGCTTTAAGCTTAATAATTCCTAATGTCGCTTATGATCACTAAGTTTGTGAGGCTTGTATCCTTGGNCTCCGTTGAAGCCCCCCCTTCCGACGAACGCCTCTCCGTGCGAAGCTCCTCCCGTGCCTCCTCAGATCTGGCGCCGTCAGTTGACACCGCCCATGCTGCTCAGTCTCCAGCCTCCTTCCGAAGTCGCGGCAGCAGCGTTCGCCGGAGCACCTCGTCCGGAGAGGGTGTCGTTGTCGCCGACACTGATGTCATCCCCTCGTCACCCGAGCATATATATCCCTCTCCACCTCCGAGCAGAGTTGACTGGAAACGGAAGTGGCTCCGGGATCTCGGCCTCGCCCCTCCATCAACTCGGCGGCTTCGGTCCTCCTCACAGCAAGGTGCATCGCTCTCCCTGCCATCCTCTTCGGTACGTGTTTGGTCTAAGCGGTTCTCATCCTCTGGTGCACAAACTCGGTATGATTCCTTTTCTTCTCGCGGTATTATCTCGGAACGACTGGTTGATTTTGCTCAGACCGACTCTTAGAGTTTTCTGAAAGTTATTGATCATGGTCATTTGAAACCCACTGTTACTGGTTTGTGTGCTTCTGTTAAGGAGGTTATTTTGGAATTCTACGCCAATCTGCCCTCTGGTTCTTCTACTGCACCGGATTCAGGTGTCACTGTTGTTGTGCGTTGGCATAAATATGAGTTCTCTCCCCGTCAGATCAATGCTTATTTTCGGTTTGATGCGTTGACTGATGAGGAAGCTCTCTCTGATGCGTCAGCTGATTTTGCCAGCCCTAATGCAATGGCTGATCTTATGACTGAAGGTGGCAAGCAGTCTTGGACTGGATTAAGTACAACTGATCTTCCGCCTAAATTTGCAGCTCTGGTTTTGATCGCAGCTTACAATTGGTTTCCGTCAACACACAAGAACCATATTTCGATTGATCCAGCACGGCTGATTTGCAAACTAGTTCATGGAATTTGTGTTGATTTTGGACTACTGGCCTACAAACAGATTATGGGTCTTAGTGTGCTTCAAAAGAATGAATCGCGTTGGTTACTGTTCCCTCGTCTCATATTTGGAGTTCTGCAACAACAACACCCAACTTCACTCTTCGTTGGTGAGACATACATTCCACCTGTTCTGTATAAAAAGGATGTTCGGAGTGGTGAGAAATTTCTCAAGAAGGATGTAGTTCCCGGCAAGCCACCAAGGACCTCGCGCAAACCAGTAGCACCTACTACTGCTGAGACATCCCGTGGATCCGGTCAAGCTATCTCCTTGGGCTCGGTTCGTCTTCCGTGTAGTCCAGTTACCACTGCCGCAGCCTGTGAGGCTCTGGCTGACACAGCTGTTGTGCTCTCCACTCTGTCTGACATTGTGCGTCAACTCCAGCACGCTCTCCATGGTAGAGTCCCTAGTCCCCATCTCTCGTTATTGTTGATCTAAAGTTTTTTTTTAACTTCTGTGCTCACAAGCAGGGGGACAACAGGACCTTGAGACTGAGTCTGAATCATTTTAATAAGGATCTTAAGGATGCGCAAGTGTTTGTGTGGTTGGTGTGCAGTTCAATCGAGTTTTGTGAATATCTGACTAAGGCTAGAATCATGGGGGAGAATGAGTGGTTGTTTCTTCTGTTAGGACTAGAATTATGGGGGAGACATTGTTTTTTGTGACCAACTCTTATATCTCTCCGAACAGTTGTTTGTGTCTTTTTGAACACCAATTCCATGAACTAGTTTGCAAATCAGCCGTGCTCGATCAATCGAAATATGGTTCTTGTGTGTTGACGGAAACCAATTGTAAGCTGCGATCAAAACCAGAGCTGCAAATTTAGGCGGAAGATCAGTTGTACTTAATCCATTCCAGGACTGCTTGCCACCTTCAGTCATAAGATCAGCCATTGCATCAGGGCTGGCAAAATCAGCTGACGCATCAGAGAGAGCTTCCTCATCAGTTAACGCATCAAACCAAAAATAAGCTAGAATGTCTTAAGGATGTGTGATTAAGGCTAGAATCATGGGGGGGAATGACTGGTTGTTTCTTCTGTTAGGACTAGAATTGTGGGGGAGACGTTGTTTTTTGTAACCAACTCTTATATCTCTCCGAACAATTGTTTGTGTCTTTTTGACAACATAAATTTGAGATCAAATCAATTCATGGCTGTTTGTTTCTCTGTTCCTCGTGTATTGTGTGGAATCCTCTGTTCAGGTGCTTGTAAGACACATAAATTAAAAAGGGGGAGATTGAAGATGTAGCTGTTTGACACTCATGCTAAACTACTTGTGAAGTAGCACAAGCAGTACGTCAGGACCTCGTGGAGACTGTCCAAGCGAAATAGAAAGAAAGGAAGCAGAGAGTTGGACTACTTGAGAAGCCCATTTGGAAGGATCCAACAAGCTTGGACCAAGTGGGAAGGACACGAAAAGGAGTAATATGAAGATCAAGGAATTTTCCTTTTCTTGTAAAAGAATAAGGAAACTTGCAATAAAAAAGATATATGGAAATCTCATGGAGAAAAGGAATTCGACTCTAGGTTTTTGTACCAATAAATAAGAATATATAAAGGAGGGAGAACAGTGGGATGAAATTAACACTCACAAAAGAGAGCTTTTATTCAAGGGTTTTGGGATTTCTAAATGAGAATACAAAACTAAAGGGGTAAAAGGGTTTTGGTGAAGGGTTCCAAGATTGTGTGCAATCTTGTGAACGTGTGAGGTTAGTGTAACAAGTCAAGGGCGTCTTGAGCTTGTTCAAGATCGTTTTAGGTGAGACTTGAGAGTGCATCTAAAAGATTTTCTAATTGAGACACGTACTGTCCTAATCGTTGTATCACTTCTTGACACAGTTTTTCTATTTCTAATAGCTTTTGCATTTTCAGTGTATAGTGCCCATCAGCCACCAATATCCACGTATCAAACTAAGAAGACTAACTGTGGACGCCACTAAAGATAACTAACCGGCAAACATAGCTACATGTTTAACATTTTGAAGTCCCTTTATAGATCTAGTTTTCAAAAATGTTTCCTGATCTATTTTATGATAGGTCTTCCAAACCATATGAGCCTCCACAATGACTTATGGCTATTGAATTTTTCATCTAGTTATTAGTAGTGAATGTTAATCTCTCCTCTTTGATAATACATCACATCTCTTGCCTCTAACAACTATATATATTGTTATCCGTGTGATTTTTCTAAATCATACCAAACGGAAAATTACAAAACTCGTAATCTTGAGAATTTTTTTTATGTTTTTTATAAATGTAAAACTTACGCTCATGATTGTTATTAGTTTAAATTTCAAAATGTTTTGCCGCCGACTGCAATTACACAACACACTATTGTAAAATTTTATATTACATAGTTGAAAAGCTTACACTACGGGCCATCTTCACAAAAACCGAGTACATAGTCACATAAACATCACACATATCAAATAAATCTATTGTAAAGTAACAAATCTACCATTTAGACTTGCTGTTATTATTTTTGAGAAACAGACAACATAAAACCGGATCCCATAAAAGCAAAAATCAAACCCCATAAAATCAAATCCAAAATCGAATCCCATATAACCCAATACAAACTTTAAAAGCATTCTTAACTCATTCCGAATTGATTAAACCGATTGCACAAGTTTTCCTCAATTTTTTTGTGTTTCGATAAACCCTAAATATTAAATCAATTTTGGAATATAGTTTTTCTTGATTGAGAGGTTTTCTCCTTTAAGATGAAAAAATAACACAACTCCACTGTTAGAACTGAATAATTTTTTTGCGTTTCGATAAACCCTAAATATTAAATCTATTTTGGAGTATAGTTTTTCTTGATTGAGGGGTTTTCTTCTTTAAGATGAAAAAATAACACAACTCCACTATTAGAACTGAATAAACAAATTCAGCTCTCACACAAAGAATTCTGAATAGTTCTTATATTATTTCTCAATATATTTTGGAATGACTTACAAATGAGGTTTTTCCCTCTTTTTATACTATTTTGGGCAATTAATTCCTATAGAATTAATTGCAAAGTAAGTTACACAAATCATAAATTCCGACAGTTACAAAACAAATAAGTTTAACCGGGTTATTTGTGATCTGGTTGACCCAGTTCGATTCAATTTAGTCGGTTCAGATTTTGAGCTAAATCTGATGACCACAATCTTGTGAACGTGTGAGGTTAGTGTAACAAGTCAAGGGCGTCTTGAGCTTGTTCAAGATCGTTTTAGGTGAGACTTGAGAGTGCATCTAAAAGATTTTCTAATTGAGACACGTACTGTCCTAATCGTTGTATCACTTCTTGACACAGTTTTTCTATTTCTAATAGCTTTTGCATTTTCAGTGTATAGTGCCCATCAGCCACCAATATCCACGTATCAAACTAAGAAGACTAACTGTGGACGCCACTAAAGATAACTAACCGGCAAACATAGCTACATGTTTAACATTTTGAAGTCCCTTTATAGATCTAGTTTTCAAAAATGTTTCCTGATCTATTTTATGATAGGTCTTCCAAACCATATGAGCCTCCACAATGACTTATGGCTATTGAATTTTTCATCTAGTTATTAGTAGTGAATGTTAATCTCTCCTCTTTGATAATACATCACATCTCTTGCCTCTAACAACTATATATATTGTTATCCGTGTGATTTTTCTAAATCATACCAAACGGAAAATTACAAAACTCGTAATCTTGAGAATTTTTTTTATGTTTTTTATAAATGTAAAACTTACGCTCATGATTGTTATTAGTTTAAATTTCAAAATGTTTTGCCGCCGACTGCAATTACACAACACACTATTGTAAAATTTTATATTACATAGTTGAAAAGCTTACACTACGGGCCATCTTCACAAAAACCGAGTACAAAGTCACATAAACATCACACATATCAAATAAATCTATTGTAAAGTAACAAATCTACCATTTAGACTTGCTGTTATTATTTTTGAGAAACAGACAACATAAAACCGGATCCCATAAAAGCAAAAATCAAACCCCATAAAATCAAATCCAAAATCGAATCCCATATAACCCAATACAAACTTTAAAAGCATTCTTAACTCATTCCGAATTGATTAAACCGATTGCACAAGTTTTCCTCAATTTTTTTGTGTTTCGATAAACCCTAAATATTAAATCAATTTTGGAATATAGTTTTTCTTGATTGAGAGGTTTTCTCCTTTAAGATGAAAAAATAACACAACTCCACTGTTAGAACTGAATAATTTTTTTGCGTTTCGATAAACCCTAAATATTAAATCTATTTTGGAGTATAGTTTTTCTTGATTGAGGGGTTTTCTTCTTTAAGATGAAAAAATAACACAACTCCACTATTAGAACTGAATAAACAAATTCAGCTCTCACACAAAGAATTCTGAATAGTTCTTATATTATTTCTCAATATATTTTGGAATGACTTACAAATGAGGTTTTTCCCTCTTTTTATACTATTTTGGGCAATTAATTCCTATAGAATTAATTGCAAAGTAAGTTACACAAATCATAAATTCCGACAGTTACAAAACAAATAAGTTTAACCGGGTTATTTGTGATCTGGTTGACCCAGTTCGATTCAATTTAGTCGGTTCAGATTTTGAGCTAAATCTGATGACCACAACTGCCCCCCCCCCCCCCACCCGTTTCTCAAACTCGTTTGGGAAACTTTTAACTTTAGATTTTCCGTCCTTCCATATACGTAGATATGCGTATATTTCTATTTATTAATTTTCCTTTTTTGTTCAGACTCCTTTACCTATTTATTCCAATTTTTCTCTTTAAAAATAGCCTTGGTGTCTCAGAGGTTAGTGTCTTTCCATCTTCTTCTTTTCATTATCCGTCCCACAGCCACCCTTTTTCTTTGTCCTCTCATTATTATTATTTTTTATTATTATTATATATATATATTTTTTTGTACGCCTTCTTCTTCGGCGAGGTTACTCTTCCTCCGGCGACCTCCGGTTCACCCGGTGCCGCCTTGCGCACCGACTGTCGCGCACATCTCCTGAGGATCCCGCTTGAGCGCATCACGCGCTCGCGTCTCTGTGCCGCACCTCCGGTTCGCCCGGTGCCGCCTTGCGTGCCGACTGTCGCGCTCGTCTCCCGAGGGTCTCGCTTGAGCGTGTCGCGTAGGCTCTCCGTGCCAATTCGCCTCGTGGGTTCTCTCCCTTCGCAGAGCACGAGCTCCCCATGCTCCTCTCCGTGCTGTTCGGTTCCTCGAGCTCGGCGTTCCCACGCTCCTCTTTCGATGCTCCGTGCGGCTCGGTTCTCGGCATGGTCGTCGTGATCGGGTTCGTCCTCTTCGAACTCAGTCTTCTCGAGCTCTCGAGCTCGGCGTGCTCTCCCGACCTCTCCTTGCTCGGTGCGCTCTTCACAATCTAGCTCGGCCTCCTCGGGCTTGGTCTTGTCGAGCTCGGCGTGCTCTCCCGGCTCTCTTTGCTCGGCATGCTTTCCCAGCCTCTATCTGCTCGGTGCGCTCCCAGCGATCGAGCTCGACCTCGAGTTTGGTCGTCTCAAGTTTTTGAGCTTGGCGTGCTCCCTCGGCCATTTTTGGAAATTGGCGAGCTCCCTCGGCCCTTCTCTGCTCGGCAGGCTCCAGCAATTGAACTCCACCTTGGGTCCCGTCCGCTCTAAGTTTGTTAATTGTTCGGTTCATGGAGATGCGGAATCAATTTGGCCCCCACCTCAGGTCCGCTAGTTTTGAGTTTAGCATTCGTGATCTTCGATCGTCGGGATTGATCAACCGATCAACCGAGGTCATTATTCCTGGCTCGTATGATTCTCCCGAGTTTCCCCCTCCAGGACACTATTGTGCTTACGAGGTTTACTTTTGGTCGTGTGGGCTGTCCTTTCCACTTCCTGACGTCCTGATTCAACTGATGTATGAACTCGGTCTTGCGTTACCTCAATTATGCCCCAATTTTATTCGGATCGTAGTCGGACTGCAAACGCTGGCGGAGGAAGAGGGGTTCTCCCTTGATGTACCCGTTATTGCCCGACTGTGTGGTGTGAGGGCAAATTCTGCTTGCCGGGGTACCTTTTATCTGACTCCAAATCCATCGTGAGGGATACTTTCCGGATTCCCTGATAAAGACGTGAAGTGGCGGGGCACTTTTTTTTATTTTCGCATAGATAGGACTACGTATGGCGATTTGTGTTCTTTGGCCCTGGCTAGCTGGTCACAACGGCCCGGTAGACTTGTTACTTTCGTGCTTCGTGTCATATCGAGGTTGTTGTTCCCCTGATTCGCGTTTTGTCTTTTGCAGTTGCGCTGAAGAGGGCTCCGAAGAGTGACGATATTGAAGTGTTGGTGATCATTCTACGGGAGGGCTTGATGCATTGGAGTTCTTTTTCTCGTAGTCGCATTCGCTGATCTCAGCATCGATTTCGCAATCGAGATTTTCGAGTGATACGAGATTCTGATTCTCCTAACCTCGATTCAGGTTTGTCTTCGTCTATCATTTCCGATCTGTTTTCTATTAGCAGATTTTTATAACTCATTTGTTTAACTTCCCCTCTTTTTTGTCCAGGTCCTCCTCT
The DNA here is from genome assembly GCA_018901945.1 of Pugionium dolabratum. Lineage (NCBI taxonomy): Eukaryota > Viridiplantae > Streptophyta > Magnoliopsida > Brassicales > Brassicaceae > Pugionium > Pugionium dolabratum. The sequence goes on along the minus strand of JAEVFF010001390.1, from coordinate 3,358 downwards.
TGATTCTCCTCCGCCTACAATGTTGGGTCTTGGTTATCGTGCCGAGCGGAAGGCTTAGCGTGCTGCTGAGAGAGCCACTGCCGAGAGGACTGCCGATGAGGTCACTACGGGTCCAGGTGGAGATTCCCATCCTTCTATCCTTCCTGATCCTCGGAGTGTGCCACGAGCTTCGCTTCCTAATTTGGTGCCCCCGGCCTCACCTCCGCGCTCTATCGTCGCGACTCTCCCCGCTCTGGGTGGTGACTTCCCTCGTGCGATCGTTGATCTGGAGTACCCTTCTATTATGCCTTCTTCTACACAAGTTGACGAAGTGGCTGTCGCTGGAGAGAGCTCTCAGGGTCCCCCTATTGATGGTGAGGTGGGTGATCGCCGCGGCATCAAGCGAAGGCATCCTACTCTGAACCGCATGAGGCCTTGGAGCGGTGCCAAGAGGTTAAGAAATTTTTTCCAATTCGAGTACAATTCCGACGCTAACATCGTTGAAGATCCCGATGCTACGGCCCGCATCGCTCAACAGTTCAAGAAGCCTGGATTTAAGCTTCCTTCCTTCGATACGTTGGGGAAGGAGCATAGGGAGAACTACCTCAACTTCTCCAAGCGTCTCGGAGATGTGAGTTTTCTTCACTACTTTTCCTCTCATACGCTTCGTTTTTTGTTTTTGATTTTTCTTTTTGTGCAGCTGATGGCAGAATATAATTGGTCTATGGACTCCTACGAGAGGCGTGTGCAGTCTCCTACTGAAACGGAATTTCGCGCGGCGATGGAGAAGATAAAATCGTTAGAATCTGAGGTGAAGAAGCTTACTGCTCTCAGGGAGAGCGACGCTGATAAGGTCAAATCTGTTGACAAGATCATCCTGCAACTGAACCTTTCCGAGTACGCACTCAGGGAAGCGGAGATCTCTCGCGATGATTACGAAGTTAAGCTGTCAAATGCCATTGCCCAGAACTCTGAACTTTTCGAGAAGGACGTTCAGCTTACTGCTGAGATTAGGAGTGTGAAGCTCAAATACAATGCTCTTCTTGAGGTTCACGACTGGGAAACGAATGCTGCTCGTGCTGCGCGGGCTGAGCTCAAGAACGAGGTGAAGGTCCACATTGATCAGCTTCGATCATATCTTTCCGGTGTAGAAAAACTGTGGAGTTCTTTGTCTCGCTCCGCTGAGACGATAGCGAATTCAGAGCTTCTTGAGGAGATTATCAAGGGTGAGATATAGGATCTGAACGCTGAGCTTAAAGTTGCCCTTTCAGACAAGGAGATCAGTGCTCGCGAGTTGCTCGACGTTGAGGGCGCACTTCCAGAGATTGACTTGTCGCACTTGGAGTTTTTGACGCTGAACTCTCCGGAGTTGGTTCCAGCTTCAGGGTCTAAAGTTCCGGGGTCTGAGCCTATGGATATTTCGTTTGATGAGTTTGGTTCCAACCTTGGAGCCATCTGCCTCCCTGGAGCAAGTATCGGCAACTTCTGCATCCCCGCTCCCTCTTGTTGATGTTTGATTTCTTTTGTTGCATTTTTCTTGCTTTAGCGATTTGATATGCTTTATTGTTGTCGTTTAGTTTTCTTTTTTGTTTTGGTGATTTGATACGCTTTGTTATTGTTATCATTGGACGAAGTCGCGATGAACTCTTTTTTTTTTATTATTTCATAGAATGTTTTACCATTCGTCCCACGATGACGAGCGCTATTTTCAGATCGTTTGCTTTTTCTTTTGTTTCGATGGTCTCGATGTCGTAGCGTCGAGATGCGCTGTCTTTGTTACTTTCAGGAAGTGCTCCTTGTTTCTATTACGACTACACGTCCATATTTTTTTACAAGAAGCTGCTTGCGTTCTTTTTATATTTTGGCGAAGTGCTCCTCGTTTCTGTAACGGCTACTTGTCCGTATTCTTTACGAGGAGCTGCTTTCACTCTTTTTATATTTCAGCGAAATGCTCTTCGTTTGTGTAACGGCTACTTGTATGTATTCTTTACGAGGAGCTGCTTGCACTCTTTTTATATTTTGGCGAAGTGTTCCTCGTTTCTGTAACGGCTACTTGTCCGTATTCTTTACGAGGAGCTGCTTGCGCTCTTTTTATATTTTGGCGAAGTGCTCCTCGTTTTTGTAACGGCTACTTGTCCATATTTTTTACGAGGAACTGCTTGCGCTCTTTTTATATTTTGGTGAAGTACTTTTCGTTTTTGTAACGGCTACTTGTCCGTATTATTTACGAGAAGCTGCTTGCGCTCTTTTTATATTTTGGCGAAGTGCTCCTCATTTCTGTAACGGCTACTTGTCCGTATTATTTATGAGGAGCTGCTTGCGCTCTTTTTATATTCTGGCGAAGTGCTGCTTATTTCTGTAACAGCTACTTGTCCGTTTTTTTTACGAGTAGTTGGTTTCATGTTATTTGGTTTCTTGTTCGCATAGCGTTATCTGGAACACCATTCATAGAAAAAGAAACTTTATTAATTTTCTGAATTGGATTGATATGTTGAAATGAAACTAATTTAACAAAAGTATTTCTTTAGATGGATCGCGTTCCACGATCTCATCACTGGGTTTCGGTCGAGAGTCTCTAGTCCGTATACTCCATACTTAATTATTTTTGCGATCTTGTATGGACATTCCCACGTGATCCCCAACTTTCCTACCCCAAGCTCCACTGTATTCTCGAACACTCTTCGTAGTACCAATTCGCCTATGCCGAATCTCTGTGGTTTGATCCTCGAGTTGTAATATCTTGCAGTGCTTTGCTGGTAGTTCTGTAAATGTATCAGGGCTTGGTCTCGTCTCTCGTTTATTACATCGAGATTGTCTTGTAACATCTTTTTGTTGATTACTTTGTTTTCTGGAGCTGACTCCTTTCGAAGACTTGGGATTGCGACTTCGGCCGGTACAACTACCTCAACTCCGTAAAGTAGGGAGAATGGTGTTTTGCTGGTAGACTTTCGCGGAGTAGTTCGGTAAGCCTATAACACTCCTTGCAACTCGTTTGCCCAGTTCCCCTTGTGATGAGGACATCAGGTCGTAAGTCCAGCCAGGAGACCAGACTGGCCGACCAGGAAGCTTGCCCGAGACAGCTGGGCCATTTGGCACGTCTGCCGGACCAAGCAGTACCGCCGGACCCTCGACCAATAGGACCAGACCGGTCAGCATCGCCGGCGGAGAGGCCCAAGCTTCCAGCACACTTGGTGGCGACGTGGATGACACCACCGGTCCCCTTGGTGATGCCGCCGACTCCGGGATCAACTTGGCCGGTCCTGAAGGTATTCCGGCCAGTACCTCGCACAGTCCAGCCGGTACAGTCGATCCAGCCGATTCAACTTCTACACAAGGAAACTTGGACCAGATAAGCTACCAGCTTCAGGACATGCATCTA
>JAEVFF010000139.1:340518-426080 GCA_018901945.1 Pugionium dolabratum | reverse complement strand
TCATGAGTTCACTTTCCGAGGGACGTATATAACATAAAGACAAACAATATTACAAAATCTATCAAGTTTGCCTTAAAAGAAGCACGTGGGTTTCTATATCACATTTGTTGGAGCACAGACGAAACTTGGAAGGTGGTTTTGTAAAAGATGTAAAGATGTTATGAAACTACAAACACTCCATTCTCGGAGATTTGAATATTTGTTGGTCATACGTTCACATGATGAAAAAAGTTAAAAGTGCAACACATAGATGTTGACAATTCTATGTGATAGGAGGTTCGCGAGGTTGTGTCGTTGACTTACAACATCTAAAGTGTGGATGTTGTGAGTTTTATATTGAAAAAATACCGTGCAAACATTCTATTGCAGTTGTGATGACTATTGATCTACATGTGTATACAGTTGTATGTCCGTTTTACACAAAAAAGTATTTGTACGCAGAATATGCACATAAGAATTATCTCCAAAATAAGGAGTTCCAAGCTCTTTTCAATGCCCAATGTCTTCTGCCGTTTTCTCGACGTCTTCCTGGCAGAAAAAAAAATCAGGGTACCAAGCTTTGCTCAAATTGCGATGATAAAAGGAGCCAAGCAAAGAAAAATGCACAAGCAATACATTTTCTTAAAATGCAAACAACCCGACCATAATCGACTTAATTGTAAAGTCTAATTTGATTTTTATTTAATAGAATGGCATTTATTAAGAACTTTTTTACTATTTTTTTGTTTTGTCTAGAATGTTGAGTGTGGAGAAAACAAAGTTAATGAGTAGTTACAAAAAACATATGGAGTCTGCTTTTGAATGAGAGAAGTCTACTGAGAAGTATGTTGAGAAGTACGTTGAGAAGTCTGCCGAGAAGTTTACTATGTATAAGAGTTAAGTTTGTATTTTATTTTAGTGGCAGAAACATGAAACCATGCATTTAACTCATTTAACTCGTTAAAAGCACAATGTCATTGATGGTGTGGAACAAAAAAATTCAACACCATCTTGCACCATAATTCCTAATATCATATACAACACATCAATAACTTACGATTTCAGCAAGATGTAAAAACCCAAATTCATAGTTATCCTAAGTCATAATACACATCACCTTCATCACTCATAAATGTGCAATATGTCATACGACCTTTCTTCCATCCCACATTGATTACTCTCGCCGAAGATCTTGGCCGCTAACTTCTCCTAGTAGCTTTGATGTTTGCTTAAGATACTAGAAAATAGCAATCCAAGTGCATGACACTCAATATAATTTTGCGTAAACACCCCACAATCTCCACTCTGGATATTATGAGGAACTCCACGATCTTTGATGCGTTCATGCGTGTAATCCGTGCATGGATATTTTTCTTTATCGTATGAAAAGGATAGCTCATTCAGAAGCGTTGGTATTATCTAAGTGAATGGCTTCACGACCTCAGATATGGCAACATCCGACGTGTGATAGACGTTGTTGTCCCATATTACGATGTGCCGCATCACTATTGATATCCACATAGCTATCCAATGGTTACCTATTACATGCAGAGATGAGTAAATGTCATCAACTTTCAGACTCCATCACTACAAGAAAACAATCAATTTGCCACTCTATTTTGCAACCACAAACGTAGTCGCAAAAAGTGGAACTGTTTTGCAACTATTTTGGGACCAATTTGCGACTATATGTTTGTAGTTGCATAATGGTCACATTTTTGGGGCTAAAAACCGTAGTTGCCTATTGGTCGCAGGGTCGCAATTTGCAAGCACACTGTGACTAATATGCGACTAGTTTGCGACAAGGACATGTAGTTGCTATTTGGTTGCATTTTTGCAACCAATATGCGACTACATATGTTGTACCCGCACAATGGTCGCATATTGGGTGCAAAATATGTGACCATTGTGCGAGTGGCAATTCAGTCCCAATGTGGTGGCTAAACAACAACGTAGAAAACATGTGCGTTGTAGGTACCTAAAAATAAGCGACCACAACCACACTACTGTGGTCGCAAAATAGTAACAAAGAAATGGATTGTTTGGTTGATAGAGTTAATAAACTCAAAGAAATTGATTTCAACGTTGGAGATGCCGAAGTTGAAGATGAATTTCAGTGTGATATTTTATCTTCAGATGAAGATGAAAACGAAGATATGTAATACTTTTTGTTCTCAATGATTTTTTACAAATTAACTTTGAATTATACTTCTTTTAATGTTTTCTACTTAAATATCGAATGAAATCAATATCCTAGTGGCTACACGCAACATCGAAGTGTTAAGAGTCCCGAGTTCTAATCCCAAAAATAACTTATTACCAATTTTTTAAAATGTGATCGTATATTGGTCGGTAATATAACGACCCAAGAGAGACCACTACGTAAAAATAACATGGTGGTTGCATTTTAGTCACAAAAGAGCGACCAATTTATGACAACAAAATAAATATTACGACGTGGTCGCAAGCTGGTCTCGAATATAGTCACCGGTTTGCGACCACAATTGTATTTTTACATGTTTTTCATAAATTTTATATATTTAAAACTTATAATTTTAATACTGCATTTGGGTTTACTTAAGGTGTATAAAGTGTAATATAATATTAAGAAAATGTGTAAAGTATTTTTGTAAAATAATATACAAAATTTGCTAAATTTGTTAACTGTTGTTATGTAATTACTAATTTAAGTTTATACAATTCATAATGTTAGAATTAATTTCATATAATCTATAATACCTAAAAATTTATTAAATTTAGGATTTATGATATTATTTAGGGAAAACGGCTGATTCCACCGTAAACTTATGATTGTAGGATTATTTATACACGAATTATCATATTATGCTGATATCTACATGAACTATATATATTTTTGAATTTTAGTCACAAACATTTAAATCGTGGCTATTTCCACCAATTAAACGGTTTCTGTGGGTTTCTCCGTTACACGTGATGACGTGGCTGCTACGTCACATGGTGAATTTAAACGACATCATTTTTGCTAAAATTTTATGCGACTGAGAAATAAACAAAACGACGTCGTTTTGGTAAAAACGAAAACGATGTCGTTTTATTATAAATATTTTTTTAAAAAAATATAAATCAAAACGATGTCGTTTTGTACTTTATCAAAACGACGTCATTTAATCCGTCTTCTTAAAAATTTACAATCTGACATTTTGGGGAAAAAATAGGGTTCTTACTTTTTAGATCCACAATTTCAGTACTATTTTCTAAAACTTTATTGTCTTGTGGATGCTTCCTAAATTTTATGGGACTGAGATTAATTTTCTGCAATAGTCGTTGGGATATTTGTTGGCTTTATCCAGAGTTATACTGACCCTTTCGTTATGAGCATTACCAGAGTTTCGAACTTCTCAATTAAAATTTCCTAAGCATGTCATACGTACATCCTTATATATGGCTTTAAGTGTTAGGATTAGACTGATTTTTTTTTGTGTGAAAGCCATCTATGTAGGAACTCCATCCATTGAGGGATCTTATTAGTTAGAGCTCTCTGCATTGATTGAGTTGCTTATTGTTTTCCTTTCACTGAAATCGTTAAGTTTTTATGTAAGGAAAATCCTAATTTCCCCCCAAAATATCAGATTACAGATTTTTAAGAAGATGGATTAAACTAGGCCTGTCAAGCGGGTCAGACCCGCCCCGCCTGACCCGCCCCGCGGCGGGTTACAGATTTTTTTGCACAAAATTTTTTTACCCACAAAACCCGCGAATCAATTTTTTTAGACCCGCACCCGTCCCGCATTAATCAAGCGGGTCCCGCGGGTGACCCGTTTCATTTTTCAAAAAATTTAAACAAATTTAATAAATTTAATTAAACTAAAATATTTAATAAATTTAATTTAAATAAAATATTTAATACATTTAATTAAAAATTTTAAAAATATTTAATAAATTTAATTAAACTAAAAGATTTAATAACTTTATTTAAATTAAAATATTTAATAAATTTATAAAGTTTCTAAAAATATTTAAATAATTTAATTAAAATATTTAATAATTTCATTTGTTTGGGTTTAAATTAGTTTGGGCCTAAATTAGTTGGGCCTGAATTTGATTAAGTTGATTGAGCCCAAAATTTGCGGGTACCCGCTAACCCGTAAATTAAAAAATTGCGACCCGCACCCGCCCCACTCTAAATAATGCTCGACCCGCACCCGCCCCGCATATGAAAAAAAAAATTTCACTCGACCCGCACCCGCCCCGCAGCGGGTCAAACGGGGCGGGACCCGCGGGTAAAGAATCATATTGACAGGCCTAGATTAAACGACGTCGTTTTTAGTAAATCCCAAAACGACATCGTTTTTGTCTTTACCAAAACGACGTCGTTTTTGTCTTTACCAAAACGACGTCGTTTGGTTTAATTCTCGTTCGAATAAAATTTTAACAAAAACGATGCCGTTTAAGTTCACCATCCGATGTAGCAGCCACGTCATCACGTGTAACAGAGAAGCACACGGAAACCGTTTAATTGGTGGAAATAGCCATGATTTAAATGTTTATTGGTAAAATTCAAAAATATATATAGTTCATGTATATATAAGCATGATATGATAATTCATGTATAAATAATCCTACGAACACAAATTTACGATGAAATCGGCCGTTTTCCCATATTATTTATGACTAATTTACGACTACGTTGCTACTACATTTAGAATGTGGTTGCATATTACTCCACAAATAAGACATGGTCGCATTTTTCTCACAAAAAAGCGATCAATGTGCGACCACAACATGAAATTTCACCCATGGTCGTAAATTGGTCACAAATTGGTTGTTCTTTTACGACCAATTTGTGACCTCAGTTTTAATTTTACATGTTTTCCATAAATTTTAGACATTTAAAACTTAGAATTTCAATTCCACATATGTACAAATCATTATAAGTCAAAATATACAATTAGAAACCATAAAAATATTAGACAAAAATTAAGAAACACATAAGGTTTATAAAGTGTGGTATAAGCTTAAAAAATGTGTAAACTTTTTTTGTAAAATGATTTGCAAAAGTTATGAAATGTGTTAATTGTTGTTGTGAACTTATTAATTTAAGTTTATACAATTTGTTAATAATTTGCGATCACGTTTCCACTACAAATAGAATTTGTTTGCAAAATGGTCACAAAAATAAGATGTGGTTCATTTTGGTCACAAAAGAGCGACCAATGTATGACCGCAACATGGAATTTCACTTGTAGTCGTAAATTGGTCGTTCTTTTGCGACCAATTTGTCACCCTAGCTGTAATTTTACATGTTTTCCATAAATTTTAGATATTTGAAACTAATAATTTCAATTCTACATATATAAAAATCATTATAAGTAAAAATATACAATAAGAAACCATAAAAATGTTAGACAAAAAAATTAAGAAACATATAAGATTTATAAATTGTAGTATAAGGTTAAAAAAATGTGTAAAGTATTTTTGTAAAATGATTTACAAAATTTGCTAAGGTGTTAATTGTTGTTGTGTACTTATTAATTTAAGTTTATACAATTCATGATGTTAGAATTAATTTCATATAAAATATAATACCTAAAAATTCATTAAATTTAGGGTTTAGCGTATAAATTTGTGACTACTTTGCCAACATATTATCACTATATTTAAAGTGTAGTTGCAAACTGGTCACAAAAATAATAATACTTAATCTATATGTTAATTTTCTCGTATAGACATACCAAATAATATTAATTGTCCAGTGGCTACACACATACGTCAAAATATTAGAGCCATGTGTTTGAACCACCACAACAACTTATTAAAAATATTTAACCGTGGGTCACAATTTTTACGACTAATTTACGACTAATTGCGACTCTCCTGTATTTTTATATGTGGTCGCAAATTTGTCACTTCATAAATATATATGTGACTTATTTATTTCCACATTTAACATTTCAAACAAAGTCTTAAATACGAAAACCTCTCAAAACCTCCCAAACCTCTCAAAACAATTTAATACTCTGGCGAGTTCTGGTAGTTCTATTTATTTACAATCAAAATTTTATAATTAATATTAATATAATTTTTAAATTTTCTTTTAATAATTTAAATTATATTTTAAGTAAATAAAAATAATTATTAAATAATAATAATTAATTAATATTAAAATAATTAATTAATTATCGAATTAAATTAATAATTATTTTGCTAATTAGTAATTAAAAAATAATTATTAATTAATAATAATTAATAAATACTCAAAATATTAATTAATTAACTAATTAATAATACTTATTACTAAAATCGTCTATTTTAATATTTTTAATATTTTTAAAATTTTTGTATTTTTAAATATTTAATATTTTTAATTTTTAAATAATTAATTATTTTTATTAAAATCTTAAAAATTGATGGTAAATTGGTCATATTTTTTTGTAACTAATTTGTAACTACATTATTTATGTAAATAGCGTATTCAAAAATTATTCGCACTTTTTATAACCAATTTGCAACTACACTATTTACGTATTTTTTGTAACTAATTTGTAACTACATTATTTATGTAAATAGCGTAGTCAAAAATTATTCGCACTTTTTGTAATCAATTTGCGACTATACTATTTACGTAAATAGTATAGTCACAAATTGGTAACATTTTTTGTGACCAGTTTACAACTATACTATTTACGTAAATAGTTTACTCACAAATTGATCACACTTTTTCTTTACACTTATGAATCAATACTTTACTAGGTATACTATTTTTTCTTTTTTAAAGCGCGTGATCGGGTATTTCAAAAACTAACTGCATCAAACGCACCATTTTCGTCAAGGATGTTGGGCCTCCCTATACTCCTACAAGCTGTTCTCTATGACATTCACCTTTTTTTACAGACTATCAACCTTTTTATCGATATTTTGAATACCGACTATCACTTTATTTGAAAAATTCTAGTAGCAGTCTTGAAGTGATTCTTCATCGTCTCCATAATTTGTGCCCCATCCTCACTTTGAATCGCCTTCTTCAACACAGAAGATGAACTTTCGCCTTGTTCAAAGCTTCTTTATGAGCAGCCACCTTAGACACCTTATCAACCTTATCAACATTCACCGACTTTACATCTTTAACATCTTGGGTTGGCCAAAGCATCCTAATTGCCAAAAATTTTAAACATCGCTTGATGATGTTTGCATCTTTTCATCATCCACTTCGTCCACCCAATATGGTCACATCTCGGTAACCTCCTTCACAACAAATTTTTGCACCTTCTTGTAGAGAAAAATGAAACATGTAACATGTAAAATCAACTACAAATACAAAAACAAATAAATTCATAAAATACATGATTATGTAGTGCCGCTTTGATATTTTTTGACCTCGAGGGTCGTAGTAGATTAGTATGGCTAGACTATGTGGAGATACAATGAGTTCACTATACTTTGATGCAAATTCTGGTATAGCATAATAAATCTAACACTACAGAATTTGAATAAATCCTTCAACATTGAAAACACTTTTGGTCAAGTACTTGTCTTTGATAGACGTTATCAACTTCTTAAATGTCACACTGCCCATGGGTAGCTCTCAAATGCAGGTACATCTATCACAATTCTAACAAACTTGATATTTGTACCTGCTCAATGATCCCGTGCATCAATCAATGATGCAAAAATCGCCAAGTATTCCAAACTAATCGTCTCATCATCAGTGCATGAACCACAACTTGAACAAACGTCAATCAAATTCCTAATATTAGGACATTCATCAATATTTACTCCAAGTTCTTCGAGAACAATCTCATCTCTTTGGTGACTTCTATATTTGGCTCTTCATCTAAGGAGTTGTCATAGGTGCAGTTCAAGCCTATCAATACTCAAACTCGTTCAGGGAGAATCTTGTTGGATTATCACCGATTAAACACCAAATCTCGTATTTGCAATCACACACTATCTAGAAAGTTAACATGTGATGCGCTAGCTTGCTCAACTGAAATTCAGCTTGTAGAATTTGAGACATACTCCCAGAGATGAATTGCATAGATACTTTCATTCATCTGTAGGGAGAGCAGTCTCAAGTGCAGATAACTTTTAACTGTCACAAGTGAGACACATGATCATAATGATGATGAAAATGAAGAAACCTATGATAAGGAAGCTCGGGTTGAATCATATGTTGCTGATTTTTTTGATGACGAAGAACATGTAAATTACCATGACACTCTAGATAACTGAGAAGATGAGGAACCACAAAGTAGACGATATGAAACGTGGAGAAAAGGAAGTGGTGAGATTAAGTTTGGTCAAGTATTTGCTAGCATAAAAGAGTTCAAAGAAGCTATTGTGGAGTATATTCTAGAAGAAGGGTGAAAATTCAAATATACGAGATGGGAACATGCCATAAGGTGAAATATACACAGAAAAGTGATTGCCCTTGGAGACTTTACTGCTCATTCGAAGAACCGATTGGGAAGTTCATGGTTAAGACTTTTGAAAGAACACATAGTCCCCAACGGAACTTGTAGGATAGTTTCTCAAATGGTGATTGCGAAACTCTTTATAAACGAGATTAGAAAGGATCCATATTTCAGACCTAATTTTAGTCAAGAGCAAATGGAAGAACGCTACAAAATCATGGTCATGCACGACCAATGTAGAAAAAGGCGCAGACACTTGAATTAATCCAAAAGGAGGATGATGAGCAATTTTCGCGGTTTAAAGATTACAAGTTAGAGATTGTAGAGTAAGTGACTTTGATTATAATTAAGATTATATTAGTAATTAGTTAGGTATATTAACTTTATATTATTAGACTTACTTACGGACTTGTATTTTTGTAGCTCGAACATGGATTCTAGTGTTGAGCTTGAGACAATCCCTGGAGATAATTGAGTGGAAATGTTTTATTGATTGTACGTGTGTTTTGAAGCACTTCGAAACACATGGATTACATCTTGTCGACATATCATAGGCATCGATGGATGTTTTTTGAAATCAACTATCAATGAAAAGTTGTTGGCAGCCACGGGAAGAGATGCGAATAATCAAATATATCCAGTTTCTTGTGGGGTTGTAAATGTGGAAAACTTAGATACGCGGTTGAGGTTCCTTCGGAAGCTTAAATTTGATTTGGGCCTTGGAGATGGAGAAGGTTACACAGTTATATTGGACAAACAAAAACTATGTGAGTTTATTTTTGTTTTGCATCTTATATATATTATACTTATGATTTTATACCTCATTTCAGGGCTTACTAATCACGGTTGAGCAAGAGTTACCTAAGATAGAACATCTAATGTGCGCACGTCACATTTATGGAAACTTGAAGTCTAAATTTCCTAATAAGCCGCTATGAAGCCATTATTCTGGGCCAATGCATAGAGCTACAATACAACGGATTATACGAAAGCCATTGAAGCAGTTAGGGCGTATGCCTCCAAAGTTTATGACTTGATGATGTTGAAAAATACGAAAAATTGTAGCCGAACTTTCTTCACAAACATAGCTTGTTGTTAAGACATTCACAACAACTTCTCTGAGTCATATAACAGTGTCAATGACAAAGCAAAGAAATTTCCACTTATGGAGATGTTGGAAACAATAAGGAGGCAAGCAATGGTTCGGATTGGACTGCGAAAGAAGAAGACTATGGAGCATATACCTACATTCACACCTAAAGTCGTAGTAGCTGTTGAGTTAGAAACTAAATGCAGGATATACTGCAAAACATTTGTTGGACCAAATGGGTGGTTTGAAGTTACTGAGAATGAATCACCTTTTAAGGTCCATATGCGAAAAAGGATGTTTAGTTGTCGGATGTGGGATATTTTAGGGATTCCTTTTCGCCATGCCTTACGGGTAATCTTAGACAAGAAGCTCGAGTTTGATGATTATGTGTCAAACTGATATTTGACTTCTACCTGGCGCCAACAATATAGCGCTTCAATTCTCCTTCTAAATGGCACGAAATTTTGTAAAAGCTTTGGTGAAACAACGATTCAAGCGCCACCACGTGATCAATCAAAGGGTCGAAAGAAAAAACATAAGAGAATGAAGAGCAAGCATGAGTCTCCTACCAAAAAGGTCATGTTGAGCAAAAAATGGATGACAATGCATTGTGGAAATTGTGGTTTGGCGGGACACAACACATGAGATGTACTAATATTGGAGTCAAGATCACAAGGCCATCGAAATGCTTCTCATAATCCCGCATAGTCTATCCATGAAGACTATGGAGATGGACCATGCCTAGCCAACACAAAATTCTATTAATGTTTAGGTTATTATCTGGTTAGTATGTAGACACGTCTGACTATTTATGTGGAATGACATGTCTATCTCGGTTTATCTTGGTGTAAGCTACCTTGGTTTTTTGTGGCACTTCGATTATTAAACAGTTATGCCAAATCTCTGAATTACTGCACTTCGATTATTAAAAGCTTTTATGCATACATACTTCATGATAAAATAATCAAGTAGAACACAAATATGACAACACTACATACAATTATCTTCCGAAATTTTTGAATTTCATCATTATATTCTTCAATCTTTGTCTCCCAGCCACGCATAACTGCTTTCATGTCGTCAATATCGTTTTTAAACCGATGAACAACAACTTCGCAAGTCCATGTCTCACACTCGATATTTTCGATTTCATTTTGATAATTTCGTAAACCATCCACAAGGCTTCCATATCTCCTTTAACATAATCAACAACGATTTCCAGCTTCTCAATTTATTCAACCAACGATTCATCTGCCCATTTAAAAAAATGAAATTTCGGGTTTTCCGATCTATTAGGACAACAATAGAAAACTTTTCCTAGATTTTGCTTAGTCTTAGAAGTTTGAATTGTAGAAGCTTCTCCACAACGACAAACTATTGGGATGCCTTTTTCTCGAACAGCCCGATCGATTTCCTTGTTTACACTCATTTCTTCACCAATTTTCACCAATTTAGTTTAACTCTCAAAAATTACAAACCCTAATTCGACACTGCACAAACAAGAGTACAAACAATTAACTCGAAATACATACCATAACCTTTTTTCACCTCTGTCATTTTCTTTCACGGAAACTCCAATCTCTCAAACTGAAAAACCCTAAGACACACAACATTAAACCGACGACGTTTTACAACATTACCACTCATTTAACAAAACGTTGTCGTAGCTGACATGTCATCCTCGTCAACTACGATTAACAGTGAGTTAAATCTGGTTTACCACTAATGTATATTTAATACTAATTAATCAAATCAATACATCTTACGGCTTAAAACAAGTAGTTCATGCATGAAAGAGCACAACTTCAAAGTTCGTTATCTAATCGTAACCATGGAGTAAAGTTCATATATGAATTAGCCAAAACCTCAAAATTTTTGGTTTGTGCACATTTCGCGGAAGTTTGTTTTGTATTTTTACAAAGTAAACTTGCCGAGAAATCTGTTTTAAAATTTTTAGTAAGGTTAAATTAAAATAATGGTTTGGTAAAAGTTTTGATTTGTGCAAACTTTTCGTAAAGTTTGCTTTGTATTTCAAAAGTATGCTTTGTATTTTTTTTAAAATATAATTTCCGAAAAATCTGTTTTGTATTTTGTTTATAAAGTACATTTCACGACAAGTATGTTTTGTATTTTGTTTACAAAGTAGATATTTCGAGAATTTTTTTTTGTATTTTCGATAAGGTTAAATTAAAATTTGATTTGTTCAAATTTTTTGTTTGTGTCAACTTTTCGTGAAATTTGCTTTATATTTTGTTTATAAAATAGATTTTCTAATAAATTTACTTTGTATTTTTAAAAAAATCTAAACTCTAAATAATTAATATGTCCGAATAAATGCTTACGATTAAAGTAGAACGATTTTGTTTTAATTATCTGCAAGACAACAATAAAATGTTACACGATCCTCATTAAACCCCAAACCCTATAAAACCCATTTATTATAAGATCTAATAGGGTTACCCATTTATACACATTTATAATTACACTAACCCATTTAAACCCATTCAAACCCATTTAACCCATTTAATCCATTTTAAGTTATATTTTTTTCTTTTTGTTTATATTTATTTATAACCATTACATTCTTAATAAAATAATATTGTAATTTTTATTTTAAAAATAGGTAATAACTTTATTTATTTATTAAAATATTATTTTTTATAAATATATTAAAATATTTTTTAATAAAATAAAATATTGAATTTTTGTCATATGATTCATAGGAAATTTGAGTTTTTTAACATTTTTAAATGTTATAATGGGTAAAGTTACTTTATTTAGAATTCATTCTGTTTAAATTCATTTTTAATCAAGAAATTATTCTATATTTTTGTCAAAAATTAAGCATTTTTCATCCAAAACGTGATTCTATATTTTTTCGTCAAAAACGTAATTCAACATTTTCTGCCAAAAACGTAATTCAAAATTTTTTCGTCGAAAACGTAATTTCATATTTTTCCACCAAAACGTAATTCAACATTTTTCCATTAAAAATGTGATTACGTATTTTTCTAAAAACGTGATTTCGTATTTTTCTGTTAATTTCATATTTTTCCGCCAAAAATGTAATTTTGCATTTTCTTGTCAAAAACGTGATTTCGTATTTTCTGGCAAAAACATAATTCATTATTTTTCCAGAAAATAATAATTCCGCATTTTTCTGCCAAAACAAAATTTCTCATTTTCACGTTAAAAATATAATTTTGTATTTTTTACTGAAACATGATTTTTATTCTTTATTTTTTACAAAAAGTTATTGATTATTTATTATAAAATATTTGTTTGAATTATTGTTAATTAAACAAAAATAAAATATAAATGGGTTTAATAGGGTACCCATATTTCTAAAGCAAAAACCCTTTTAATAAATGGATTTTAAATGAATACCCATTTAAACTCATTAATCTTAATTCTAATAAATGGGTATAAATGAGTTTTTAAATTTGTAAGTACCGACTAAAAACCCATTAATGATAAACCTATTTTAACATCCTTAGTCAAGACTTTCTTTTATGGATTCATGCATATTTATTTAGAGAAATTTATAAAAGGGAAAAAATGCTTGGGTCATACGGAGCCAAACATGAGTGGGAAACGTGATAACTGGAGAAGATATTGGCCAATAATATCGTAAGTATTTCGATGGGATGATAACCAAACACATTTATCGCCTCATGCGGTATTATTAGGATCTAATTTAAATGTCAAATTGAAATATGGTAAAAGTATAACCGAGGAAGGGAAATTAGGTAAACGACAAAGGGAAAATGTGAAATTTGTTGAAAAGTCAACATTCTAAGACGTTTTTGTTGACTCTTCTTTTGTTTGATTATTTCAGTTAAACTTACGTCGGTAAATTTTCTCTATAAATATGATGTTATGCATCATTTGTTAGAACATCAATAAGAGAACGATTCTCTCTTCTCTCTCATCTTTTCTTCTGAGTAAAATTACCAGTTTAATTTTATCTTTCTAGATATTTTTCATAACACGTTATCAGCACGAGGAGTGGTAGGTTATACCTCCTCCCGCGATATTATTTATGGAGTGGTAGGTTATACCTCCTCCCGTGAGATTATTTACTTTATTTTATTATGTCAATTTAATTATGTCAATTTAATTATTTATGGAGTGGTAGGATATACATCCTCCCATGATATTATTTATGGAGTGGTAGGTTATACCTCCTCCCGCGATATTATGGAGTGGTAGGTTATACCTCCTCCCGCGATATTATTTATGGAGTGGTAGGTTATACCTCCTCCTGTGAGATTATTTACTTTATTTTATTATGTCAATTTAATTATTTATGGAGTGGTAGATTATGTCTCCTCCTTAATCGAGTGGTGGGCACTGCCTCCTCGAAATAATATGGTAGGCGCTGCCTCTTCAATCACATGGACGGTCTTACCTCCTAAGATGATTATTTATTTATTTACTTTATTATATGTACATGCTTTTATTATCATTAATAATTTTTAAGATGATGTTTAAAATGTTATAACAATTGATTTAATTACTATATAGATATCATGTCAAATCTGGCAAAGCTTGATATCATTGCCCTTGATGTATCTGGAAAAAATTATATGATTTGGGCATCAGATGCAAAGATGCATCTGAGATCGAATGGCCTTCTTAAAGCCATCGATCCATCGGAAACGATGTCAGATGAGAATAAAGCTAAGGCCATGGTGTTTTTACGCCACCATCTCCATGATACGTTAAAAAATGAATATATCACAAAAGAAGATCGTGCGGATCTTTGGCAATCATTAAGAGATAAGTTTGATCATCAAAAACTTGTGATCTTACCTAAGGCTCGATATGATTGGCTACACCTCCGATTTATGGACTATAAAAGTGTTGGTGAATATAATTCCGCGTTGTTCGGAATTACTTCTAGAATGATGTTATGTGGTGATAAAATGAGCGATTATGATATGATTGAAAAAACGCTCTCCACATTCCATTATGGAAATGTAGTCCTACAAGAGCAATATCGGACTAAAGGATATATTCGCTACTCGGAGTTGATGCAAGTCCTCCTTGTAGCAGAGCAAAATAACGACCTCGTGATGTTAAATCATCAATCTCGTTCATCTGGATCGGCTCCATTCCCAGAAGTGAATGTGGTAGCGTCCAGTAATAATAATAATTATCAAGGACGAGGACGTATATGCGGCAGAAGCTGAAGTAGAGGTCGTGGTCGAGGTCGTGGACGTGGACAAGGAAGAGGTTTTAACATTGGAAAAAATAAGAATTTCCAAATAAATGAGGGTGGTCGGACAATAACAAAACCGACCGAGAATGCTTGTTACAGATGCGGCATGAAAGGGCATTGGGGACGTACATGTCGTACGCCCAAATATTTCGTCGATCTGTATCAAGAGTCAATAAAGCCCAAGAGTAATAATGTTGAAACCAACTTCGCCGATGATGAAGTTGAACCTTCCTTTAGTGGTCTAAATGATGATACTCATCTGGATATATGTTGATCCCGAAAGTATCAACGAGGATTAAAGCGATTATGATCAATGAGAAATGAAAATCTGCCAATAAGACCTGTATAATATGTTTGTGTAACAAAACTTAACGATGGTTTTAGTAGTTTATGAATATGTTTTACTTTAAACTATTAATGCATCTCTATAAATTATGACACACCAAATGTCACAAATTGGAATTGATGAAGGAGATATCTGTCTAGCAGATAGTGCTACAACGCACACTATACTTAAAGATAGACGATATTTCTCCTGTCTTGATTTAAGTGACTCCGCTGGAAGCGTGAGTACTATATCAGGAAATGCAAAGATAATACTGGGCTCTGGAGAAGCCAGTTTTTCGATGCCAAAAGGCACGAAATTTGAAATAAATAATGCATTATATTCTCCTAAGTCTCATAGAAACTTGTTAAGTTTCAAAGATATCCGTAAAAATGGATATCATATAGAGACTATGAGTAAAAATAATGTTGAATATCTTTGCATTATATCTGAGAGGAAACATATATTGGAAAATTTGCCAATGTTATCCTCTGGATTATATTATACAAAGATAAACATAGTTGAATCATATGCTATAGTAAACCAGAAGTTTACTAGTACTTTTAAAGTCTGGCATGAAAGATTATGTTATCCTGGATCAATTATGATGAGGAGAATTGTACAAAATTGTAATGGTCACCCACTGAAAAATGAGAAGATTTTTCAATCGGGAGAGTTTTCATGTAAAGAATGTTCTCAAGGAAAACTCATAACACGACCATCAATAACTAAAGTTGGGAATGAATCTCCAGTATTCTTAGAGAGAATACATGGTGATATATGTAGACCTATTCATCCACCGTGCGGGCCGTTTCGATACTTTATGGTATTGATTGACGCATCAAGTAGATGGTCATATGTTTGTCTTTTGACAACAAGAAATATGACTTTCGCAAAATTCATTACCCAAATAATCAGATTGAAAGCACAATTTCCTGATTATATCATAAAGAAAGCCAGGCTTGATAACGCTGGTGAATTCACTTCACAAGCTTTTGATAATTATTGTATGTCAATGGGGATTGATGTTGAACATCCAGTGCCCCATGTGCATACACAAAATGAGATGGCCGAAAGTTTGATTAAACGGTTGCAATTGATTGCAAGACCGTTAATATTGAGAACAAATCTCCTAATTTCTGTATGGGGTCATGCTATATTGCATGCAGCTGCATTGGTCCAGATTAGACCAAGTGCGTATAATAAATATTCCCCATTGGAGTTGACATCTGGTCAACAGCCAAATGTATCTCATCTTCGAGTTTTTGGGTGCGTGGTTTATGTCCCAATAGCCACACCACAAAAAACAAAAATGGGACCACAAAGGAGAATGAGAATATATATTGGGTACATCACCAAGTATAATTCGATATCTTGAACCTCGAACTGGTGATATGTTTACGGCACGTTTTGCCGATTGCCATTTTAATGAAGATGAATTTCGAGCGTTAGGGGGAGGAATTAAAGAAACATCAAAAGATGTTACATGGTGTACACGAAATTTGATACACCTTGACCCCCCTACAAATCAACGTGAGCTGGAAGTTCAGAAAATTATACATTTACAGAATATGGCAAATGAATTACCAGATGTGTTCACAGATACAAAAAAGGTGACGAAATCGTATATACCCGCTGCAAATGCTCCATCAAGAATTGATGTTCCAAAGTAACCATTTGATGGAAATAAAATAAATGACCCAAAAGTTCAATTGAAAAGGGGGATGCCGATGGGCTCTAAAGATAAAAATCCCCGAAATAAAAAGAAATTGGGAAGAATCAGTAAAGATCTCCCAAAAGTATTACATCATGCAGATATTCAAGAAAATGAGAAGGTTCTTGAAAAATCTGATGATGAAAGTCTTCTAGAGGAAGAACAAGATATAGAAAATTGTGAAACATCCATTAATTATGCCCAAGATAGAAAAATCTGGGTTAGAAATGAAATAGAAGATATGGATGGAACATTTTCATTTTCTATATCTAAAGAAATTGATGATGAATATAATGATCTGGACCTGAGATCATTATCAGAATGTCGGGCGAGACCCGATTGGGAGAAATGGCAAAAAGCCATGAAAGATGAATTACTCTCTCTCAATAAAAGAAATGTATTCGGACATGTTATCATTACACCAGAAGATGTAATGCATGTCGGATGCAAATGAGTTTTTGTGAGAAAACGAAATGAAAAAAACGAGATAATAAGATATAAAGCACGACTTGTGGCACAAGGTTTCTCTCAAAGACCGGGAATAGATTATGATGAAACATATTCCCCGGTTATGGATGCAATTACGTTTAGATACTTGATGAGTATAACGGCATCCAAAACTTTAGAGATGTACCTTATGGATGTCGTGGCTGCATATCTATATGGATCACTTGATAGTGATATATATATGAAAATTCCTGATGGATTTAAAATCTCGGAAGGATCCAAGATCTCGGAAAAATTAAAGGATTTTTGTTTGGTCAAATTACAGCGATTACTTTACGGATTAAAACAATCCGAACGCATGTGGTATAATCGCTTAAGCGAATATTTGTTGAAAAAGGAATATATCAATAATGCGATATGCCCTTGCGTGTTTATCAAGAAATCCTCATTAGGATTTGTTATTATCGCTGTATATGTTGATGATCTGAACATTATTGGAACTCAAAAGGAAGTTCATTATGCACGAACCCATATGAGAAAAGAATTTGAAATGAAAGACCTTGGTAAGACAAAGTTTTGTCTCGGGCTTCAAATAGAGCATCTCAAAGGTGGAATATTTGTCCATCAATCAAATTATACCAAAAGGGTATTAAAACACTTTAATATGGATAAAGCAAATCCTTTGAGTACTCCAATGGTCAATAGATCACTTATTGTTGATAAGGATCCATTTCGACCTTGTGAGGATAACGAGGAAATTTTAGGTTGTGAAATACCTTATATGAGCGCTATTGGTGCACTGATGTATCTTGCTAATTGTACTAGACCAGATATTGCTTTTGCTACTAACTTACTTGCAAGGTATAATTCAGCCCCTACGCGAAGACATTGGACCGAAATAAAACAAATATTCCGTTATCTTTAAGGTACAATTGACTTGGGATTATATTATCCCAGAAATTCCTTGTTTGGTCTAGTTGGTTTTGCAGATGCAGGATATTTATCAGATCCGCCTAAAGCTCGATCGCAAACTGGGTACGTTTTTACATTAGGAGCTACTACGATCTCGTGGCGTTCACAAAAATAGACATTGGTTGCCACTTCCTCAAATCATGTAGAAATTATCGCACTCAATGAGGCATGTAGAGAATGTGTATGGCTCAAGTACATGACTCATCATATACAAGAAGCTAGTGGAATCACTACAAATAAAGAACCAACAAAATTGTTCGAGGATAATGCTGCATGTGTCGCTCAAATTAAGGAAGGTTATATCAAAAGCGATAGGACAAAACATATTCCACCAAGATTTTTCTCATATACTCAAGAGCTAGTGAAAAATCAAGTAGTCAACATTGAGTATATTCGCTCAACCGACAATGCAGCAGATCTGTTCACAAAGGCGCTTCCTACAACAACATTCAGAAAGCATGTTCAGAATATTGGAATGCGTCATTTGCGAGATATATAAAGGGATTTATATATATCTTTTTGAGGGGAAGATTGCGTATCTGTACTCTTTTTCTTTTATCATGATTTTTATCCCATTGGGTTTTTACATGATAAGGTTTTTAACGAGGCAGTACGCAATACTTCAATAATGATAAATAATCAAGGGGAAGTGTTGAAAAGTCAACGTCGAAGACGCTTTTGTTGACTCTTCTTTTGTTTGATTATTTCAGTTAAACTTACGTCGGTAAACTTTCTCTATAAATATGATGTTATGCATCATTTGTAAGAACATCAATAAGAGAACGGTTCTCTCTTCTCTCTCCTCTTTTCTTCTGAGTAAAATTACCAGTTTAATTTTATCTCTAGATATTTTTCATAACAAAATTAGAAAAATGACAACATTTACTCCAGTTGGATGAAATTGTCCCCACACATCAGTAGACATTGATTGACACATGATTGCAATTGATGTGCAGCCAGCTGTATAGCCACTGTTCATTTCCGAAATTCGAGATAAGATCTAGACCATTAGATCTTATATAAGGTGGTTTATATTAAATGTTTTGAATCTTTAATGGTTCGTATGTAACATCAGTTTGAAATGTCGACAACAACAATAGAGATTATAAAAAAAAATGTAAACTGCATATAAAAAAAGCTGGTGGAGATGAAAAAAATACCATTCCTAAACCTTCAAGTAGGATGTTAAAATGGGTTTAATATTAATGAGTTTTTAGTGGGTATTTACAAATTTAAAAACCCATTTATATTTATTTATTAAAATTGAGATTAATGGGTTTAAATGGGTATTCATTTAAAACCCATTTATTAAAAGGGTTTTTGTTTTAAAAAAATGGGTACCCTATTAAACCCATTTATATTTTATTTTTGTTTAATCAACAATGATTCAAACAAATATTTTATAATAAGTATTCAATAACTTTTTGTAGAAAATAAAGAATAAAAATCACGTTTCAGTAAAAAATACAAAATTACAATATTATTTTATTAAGAATATAATGGTTATAAATAAATATAAACAAAAAGAAAAAATATAACATAAAATAGATTAAATGGGTTAAATGGGTTTGAATGGGTTTAAATGGGTTAGTGTAATTATAAATAGGTCTAAATGGGTAACCCTATTAAATTTTATAATAAATGGATTTTATAAGATTTGGGGTTTAAATGGGGTGAGTTTTATATGGGATGAGTTTAAATGGGATGAATATACCCATTTTAACATCCCTACCTTCAAGCAAGCTTTTCTCTTGTAAATACAGAGCAATTAAATGCAGACACACGTGTTTCGAGGGTTAAAGAAAGGTGAGTCGCCATTAATATGTCGTGTGGTAGTAATTTTTAATTCTAAAGTGTACTTTTGATGTTAAATACATTTACATTCCAAGATTCATATCTACATGAAAATCATAGGAAGAATAAAAAATTCATCGAAAATTACATTTACCTCATGCATTGTCTCACGGGCTTGCATTAAGTGTAACAAAATTTGGAAGATTCATCATAATAATTAAATACTGTCATTTATTGATATGTACCATAAAAATGTAAAGACACTGTTTAACCGTGTAAGAATATCTTTAAAATGGTTTTACCCATGAAACTGCAAACCGCATATTGGAAAAGGCAAGATGATGGAATATGAAAATTCAAAAAGAAAAGAATCGATGAAACGGAAATTGTACATAAACCTCGTAAAGAGGGTGAAAACACGTTTTCTTGTTGAAAAAGGTATCAATTGCCTTAACATACCAAATATCAGAGTGGATGATGATAAAAGAAGACAAGTGTACGCCTCCGATTGACATAGAAATTGATACCGATGTTGAATTATTCATGGATATTAGGTTAGAGCATTTTCAGCTACCAATTATTGTGACAATTGGTGAATAAGCAATTCAGATATACAAATCATATAGGGATGTTAATTGCAATGTTGGAGGTAAAAATATTTTCTTGACATTGAGAATATGGCGATATATACAAACGACATCAGGTATCAGGGTAATCATCAAGCTATCTATACTTACCAAACAACATATGATATCATACACTTCCTTATTATTTATGGAATATCAAATTACTATAGGAATGCTTGCCAGGCCTTATCCCAATGAGTCTGTCTGTTCTCAAAGAAATGTTGATTGTAAATGAGGGATATCGCAGATAGGTTGATAACTAGTGTAGGAGGTGAGAACAATGAGGGAGACATACAATCAACATGATCTTTTAGGAACATACTGGTTGCCAAAACTCTTGCAAGCATTGGCAAAGACTTATATTTGTTTTTGCGTAGGGACGATCGTGACACATGGTATACTACCGCCATTGTCTTTAAATTCGGGTGAGGGAGAAGGTAAGTGAACATACTGAAATCTATGGATTATCGTCTAAATTTGACATTAATGGATATATTGCCTGTTATGTGTATAATTTTTAATTTAGATAAAGTGATCCAAGTGAGCCTTTCCTTGGTCTAACCATTGGTAGAGGGACCAATGAAATTCTATCTCCACCAATGCAAGTTTCATCCGGCGATGAAAACTTATGAAGCGAAAATGATTGGGATGGTAAGTTACTTTGTAATACTAATTGTTGCAATTTTACAATTATCTTTACAGTCTACATGTATCTGTAGAAAGTGAAGATTATTGTTTGTAACACAGGAGTAGACACGTACATAACCCAGATGACTTATATGTTGGAATGTTTTTTAAAGATCAAAACGCATTGAAGACGCATTTCGCAGTGTATACAATATGGCATAAGTTTACTTACAAGAGCACAAGATCAACTCCAAACCTAATGATACTTGAATGTAATTGGAAATCGTATGTATGGTGTGGATATTCCACAAAAATGCTTTAGTCACAATGTGATGTAAGATTTAGTGTCACACAAGCGGTACGGCTGTGACTCACAAGGCCGAGAATATCTCTTGGCTTAAACGGGCAAGGAAACTAAAAAGAAGAGGATTTTGATCGAATCACACGTTCAAATGTGAACCAAGGGAATTTGAATCTCTCAAACTAACCTGCATGTGGCTTCAATAGAAAGAAAGTGAATCACACACTTAGTTTGTAAAGAACAAGAACAAGATTCAAAGACAAAGCGTTGAAGAACATACTTTGTATTCAACTTTTTATTTCAATGGTGGTCTGAGTTTACAATGAGATCGTGTTGAGCTTATATAGTGCTCATAGCAATTGTCCTAAAGTCTAAAAAGAGAAAAAGAAATCATACATTTAAAGTATATGGCAGTTGACCTTTAGTATCTAGTTTGGCTAACATGGAAAGTATAGATGCTTGTATCTTGAGAGCATAGCACGAATGTAAGGTGTTTATGTACATTTTGGATGATTTGGAAAGTCTTCAATATGTGTCCAAGTTGCAAAGAATAGATATGTTGCAATTTGAACACATTAAGTGCACTTTGGTCTATGTATGGCAAGTCTTGGAAAAGAGGGATCCGCCTGATTCTATGGTGGTTGGTGCATGGTAGGTTGATTTTGGGCTTCGTTGGGTCTCACTTGCCATAAACATCTCCAATCGGTTCATTTGAAGGCCCGGATGGACCCGTATGGTCCAAGGCGTGTTTGGGCTTTTAGAATTTCTTAAGGGCTATCCTAGAAGTACCAAAAAGTCTCCTGATATCCAAATAAATGTTTGAAAACTTTCATATAAGGAAATTTTCAAATATGGTAAGTTCCGGCAACATCAACTTGATGAATGGTGCGTGACTTGGTCTGGCATGTTTTGGGGTGATCTCCATGTCACCGTGTGTCCTATATGAGTCAGAATTATAGTCCAGGTTTGGACTTGGCTGGCTGCTTCTTGGTTGGGCTTGAATTCATGAAGATACAACCATGTATCTTTTTACGCGGGTTTGGCCGTTTTGGTGTTCTTCAGGTTGGCCAGATCGGCCAGTTGGGTAGGGGTTGGGCCGATGACCTCATCAAAATTGTAAGCTGAAAATAATAATTATATATGATTATATATATAATTCAAAATGGTTGAACAATTATGTTAAGAACAAAAACAATTTCCCAATAATTTTCCCTTGAATCGAACCAATCCAATACAAGAAAGAAAACTCTTCTTACCCAAATGTTTCCCAAATCAATGGCGTTTTCTCCCTTTTATAGCTGCCTCTCCAACCGAAATATTTCCTATGCTTTTTCTCTCTCCTTCCCTCATGCTCCAACGATTTCTGACACACGAATCTCCTCTCCATGTTGTTCATGTGCCCTCCTTGATCCTTCTAATTCCGTACATGATTCGATTGGGCCTCCTTCCTCTTTTGTTCCTATTTTCTCCTCTGTTGGGCCTCCCGTTGACCTTCCTTTGTATCTCCCGCGATAAGTGAACAAAATGGGAGATCGGTTATCACCCTCCTTGATGAGAACACCAGATCGTCTCGCTGGCCAAAAGATCAAAATAGCCGACCAGAAGACTTGTCCGAGACAGCCGGGTAATTTGGCGCGTCTGCAGGGTCCAACGGTACCGCCGGCCCAGCTGGTGAAGTCATCGGCCCACAAATCGATCTGGCCGGCTCCGATCTCAACTCAGCTAGCTCTACACACGGTCAAACCGGCTCAAGCGATCACACCACCATTTCCACCTCTACACACGGTCAAACCGGCTCAAGCGATCACACCACCATTTCCACCTCTACACAAGGAGACTCAGATCAAAGCAGCTACCAGCTTCAAGACATGGACATAGATGAAGTCTCTATACCAGTAGTGCCACCAGGAGCCATGAAAAGGAGCAGAACAAGGGCACTCTTCCACAAGTTCAGCTTGTGGGTAGACAAGCTCCTAGAAGACCAACGACAAGAAGCATTGGGCCAAGAGTGCAAGGATGAATCCAAGGGCTTCTCAACATCTCAAAGAATTCCAGAGACTTGGACTCTCGTGGCAAAAGAGGTCAAGGCCCAACACTTCGTAACCCTACACCAAATTAAAGAGTAAAGCGCGTGTAACAAAGGTCGGACACCTTCCATTTCTTGGCCGAATGGTAAGTAGGTAAGTTTTCAATTATATACTTGCATTTTCTGTTTTACAGGGTAGGAATTAATAGTTTTTAATAGATGTCTTCTTTCGGTTATTCTCTTTTGTAATATTTCTTTTATGCACTTTTGTATTTTTTGCTTTTCTTTTTGGGTCGACCCTAAAAGGTCAAAGCTGTTGAGCATATTAATATGGCTCCTTTCAGAATTGTAGTTCGACAAGTTTTTGATATTAATAAAGAGAGCATTTTTTCTTACGAGTTTTTTCTCCTTAAAACTCTATCGCTTAGAACCCTAGTTGAGACCAGCCCTCCTAGCTTCTAAGTTATGATTTATCACGAGGCTCTTCACCCCTCGTGTGATTCACTTCACCCCACCACCCAATACCCACCGGAAAATCCCATTCAAGAAGCCTAAGGCCGAGTTTCTCGCCTAATCTTCTCCAACCGGTCCATCCAAGTGTATCACTCCTTATCATCACTCCCTCCCTCGAAAGTGATCTTGTCCTCAAGATCAAAATGTAGGGAAGTTTGTCGTCATCTTTTCTATTGTTTCCCACGAATTTTCGTGAGAGTGAGCCCCCTGCCATTGTATTAGTACCTCGCTCTCGCCTATGCTCGTATTGATACGTCAAACCAGCATGGCTTTGGGCTTCAGCTCCATTGTGTACTCGTCCTGAAGCTGACTCGGTAGAGGAGAGCTCTGCATATGGGGCCCGACCGACTTCTTTAGAAGAGAGACATGGAAAACGTCATGTATCCGAGCTGTAGTAGGTAGTCTCAAACGATAGGCCACCGGACCAATGCGCTCAGTGATCTTGTGGGGCCCAAAAAATCTCGACGCCAAATTTTCATTACTCCTCTTCGCCAACGTCTTTTGCCGTTAAGGTCGAACCTTCAGGTATACCCAGTCTCCTATGACAAAGCTGAGTTTTCGGCGATGCCCATTTCTGCCTGTTTTTCATGACTTGTTGAGCTTGCTCCAAGTGTAGCCGTAATTGCTCCAAGGTCTGAAACGTTCTAGAAGCTGTCGTTCCAGCTCACTATTAACAGTTGATCCATTCTCGTAGCGAACCAGTTCAGGAGGATCACGACCATAAACAGCATGGAACGGTGTCATCTGAATCGCAGTGTGGAATGCTGAATTATACCAAAATGTAGCCCAAGGTAGGAACATAGCCCATGATCTTGGTTTCTCTCCCGCAAAGCACCATAAGTGCGTTTCGAGGGTTCTTTTCACCACCTCGGTCTGACCATCCATTTGTGGGTGGTACGCTGTACTATAATGTAGACTCGTCCCTGATAGCCAAAAAAGCTCTTTCCAAAAGGAACTCATAAATACCTTGTCGCGATCTGATACTATCGTACGGAGAAATCCATGTAGACGCACAACCTCTTGTATGTAAGCCGCCGCAATATCCATTACTGTATATGGGTGTTTCAGCCCGATGAAGTGGTTGTACTTAGAAAGACGGTCAACCATGACCAATACTTATTCACCCCGCTGGAACATGGCATTGCCTCCACGAAATCCATGTTCATGTCCTCCCAAATCTGAGCTGGAATGGGAAGCGGCTGGAGTAATCCTCCCGACGCTAATGTGAAGTATTTTTGCCTTTGAAAAGTGTGACATTCTGCTACAAACCTCCGGATGTCTATCATCATGTCTCACCAATAGAACAAAACCCTTATTTTTTTGAGTTTTCAAGACCCCAGAATGTCATCCGCACTTCCCTGAATGGAACTCCTTCAATATGATGCTCACTGATGAAGAGTGTCTCAAAATTACCAGTTTGCCTTGGCGAAGGAGCTCCCTTGCACGATCGTGAAGTCGGGATGTGTGGCACGATCGAGTTTTACGTCGCGTATAATCTACCCCAACTCCGGATCATTATCAACCTCTTGACTGATGTCTTCTAATTGTATGGATACCGTCACTGTAATCGCAAACAAGGTTGCTATTGCTCCAAACCAAGACAGTGCGTCTGCTGCACGATTTTCCAGCCCTAGTTTATAGTGAATTTCGAAGTTAAATCCCATTAATTTGATCAGCCATTTCTGGTATCCTAAACACACTTCCCGCTGCTCCAAAATAAATTTCAGACTCTTCTGATCTGTCTGAACCAAGAACCTCCGACCCATTAAATAATACCGCCACTTCTGCACGGCTAGTACTATGGCCATAAGTTCCTTCTCATAGATCAACTTGAACTGCTCCAAGCCCATAACCCGAGGCATCCGCTTCTACAATAAAAGTTTCTGCAAAATTAGGCAATACAGGAACTGGTACCTCATTCATGGCGCGTTTAAGTCGGAGAAATGCCTATGTTGCCTCCATTGTCCAATTGAACCCATCCTTCATGAGAAGCATCATAAGCGTTTGAGCCATGACCCCAAAACCTTGCACAAAATGGGGGTAGTACCCCGTTAAACCCAAAAATCCCCTGAATTCCTTGATAGATGTTGGTTGCTTCCAATTAACCATGGCCAAAATCTTCGTTAGATCTACCATCACTGCATTTTCCAAGATTATGTGACCTTGATACTCAACCTACCGTTGGCTGAATTGGCACTTTTTCCTGTTACCATACAATTCATGCTATCGCAGTTGAGTCATCACTGTCTCTAGGTGCCAAGAATGCTCTTGTATCGTTATGCTATACACCAATACATCATCGGAAAATACTAGAACGAACTTCCTCGGAAACGGTCTGAAGATCTCATTCATTAGGGACTGGAAGGTTGCTGGCGCGTTTGTGAGACCGAACGGCATGATGAGGAACTGGTAGTAATTGTCATATGTCTGGAATGCTGTTTTCAGAATGTCTTCCACCCTTAATCGAATCTGGTGGTAGCCGGACCTCAAATCTAGCTTCGAGAATACATGCACGCCATGGAATTCGACTAATAGTTGGTCAACCATTGGTATCAGATAACTATCTGGTACCATGACCTTATTAAGTGCCTTGTAGTCCACGCAGAATCTCCAGCTTCCGTCTTTCTTCTTGACAAGTAAGACGGCGCTGGAGAATGGACTCCCACTTAGCTGGATAATCCCCGTAGCAAGCATATCCTCCACTTGCCGTTCAATTTCCTTTCCCTGAATATGTGGGTATCGGAAAGGTCATACCTTAATTGCCCCTTCTCCGGTAGTGAGCGAGATAGCGTGTTCATGTCCTTGAAGGGGTGGCAATCCTTTCAGTTCCTCGAATTTGTCCTGAAATTATTCCAAAATAGCCTGAATAGCCCGAATTTCATCGTGAATTGCCTCAATCTTTCCTTCTACCCGCACCTCAGCTCCCCCAAAACTCGACCCATACTCCTTGTCCATCATGTTTGAGAGCCTTCTAGATTGATCTAAAATACATAACTCCGGATCTCCTCTAATCTCGATCCTCCTATTTTCTGCTGAAAATTTCATTATTTGTAGCTTCCAATTCACCTCTATAGCTCCTAGTGACTCCAACCAATCCATACCCAGTATAGTGTCCATGCTTCCGAGTTTAATCTGAAGGACGCTACCACTTCCATCGTGTGAAGAAGAAGTCGTAATTCCCTGATAACTACTTTCCCAAGAATCGCAAACCCCAAAGCCAAAATAACTCCATATCCACAAGTCGAGTCGGCCTGTAGGTGGTGCTTCTTGATTAGTTCCTCCAATACAAAGTTTTGCGATGCCCCGCTATCTATCATAACCACTACTTCCTCTCCCAGCAATGGGCCCTGAAGCTTCATGGTGCGCGGTGATGATAGACCCACCATTGTATTCAAAGATAACTCCGTGAGCTCGGTTACATCATCGTTTCCGAGTTCATCTCCATTCTTGGCTTCCTCCTGCTCAGTTACCCACTCATCGGTTCCATCGATCTACACTTGGACAGCCTGTAACTCGCAATAGACACAGCGGTGACCCACGTTTCACTTGTCATCACATTTGAAACACAGCCCCTGCATCCTCCGGTCCTTAAGTTCCGCCTCCGTTAATCGCCTCGGTAACTGCCTCCTGCTCTCCCACTTCTGCGGCACTGCTCGGGTTTCTGCTTCCACCCGATTCCCATACAGTACCACTAAGTAGGTACCGAGTTAGGGTTTTGCACTTTAGCCCAACTGGGCCTTTAGCCCATCCTCTTTTCCCCTTTTTCCATTCGGGCCCAACTATTCCACCTAGGCCCTAACCCTTGTTTTTTTGACCCACCTCCGTGTCGATCTGGCCAACCTCCATGTCGATCTGGCCCACTTCCTAACTGAGCCCATTCCTCCACCCTCTCTACGACCACCATCATCCAATCAAGGCTTCGCGGCTTAAACATTCTCATGCCGGTACGTATCACCAACTGAAGCCCGATTAGATACAAATTTTCTAGCATTGTCTCCTTCATGTCATTCGATTGTGCAGCTAAGATCTTGAACTCTCGGCTGAACTCACAAATTTTCTAGCATTGTCTCCTTCATGTTTCTCCCACCTTGATTGTTAACTTCACGCCATCCGTTTTCTTCACCATGGTAGCAAGATAGTGCTCTGAAACCCAAATGTTAAGAACAAATTAGTTTTCCAATAGTTTCCATTGAATCGAACCAATCCAATACAAGAAAAAAAAAACTCTTCTTACCCAAACGATTCTCAAATTTCTTGATGACTTCTTCAATGGCATTTTCTTCCTTTTATAGTTTTCTCTCTAACCAATATATTTCCTCTGCTTTTTCTCTCTCCTTCCCTCCTGCTCCAACGATTTCTGACACACGAATCTCCTCTCAATGTTGCTCACATGCCCTCCTTAATCCTTCTAATTTCGTACATGATTCGATTGGGCTTCCTTCCTCTTTTGTTCCTCTTTTCTCCTCTATTGGGCATCCCGTTGACCTTCCTTTGTATCTCCTGCGATAAGTGTACAAAATGGGAGGTTGCTTATTACCCTCCTTATCAAATTATTGTTACGTAGGTATCAAATTAGACGTGTCCGTAAAAACCATGCATGCAGTGTCGATGAGTGAGGTAATTACCAGAGAAAAACAATGACTGCATTGATCGGGAAAATGGTGAAGCGCAAATACAGGGAACACGAAACCGGTCCATGGCCAACCGATGTTCGGGAGTTAATTTGGGATGAGCATGATGCACGTATCTCGTATTAAAAGGCATGGGAGTCAACAAAAATAGTGATGGATATGGACGACGATGCACCAAATTCATCATACAAAATGTTGCCATCGTATCTCCAGTACCTAGTAAAAGGGTTATGCATACATAAAAAAGGTGATCATCACTTAAAGTACCCATTTGAAGGGAAAATACGTGGGTTGTTTGTTAACAACAAGCTTACATGATGGAAACTATCAAATTTTCCCATTAGCATTCGAGATCATGGATAGTGAAAATGACCAAGCGTGAGAGTGTTCTTTGAAAGTTATGTGACATTGTTCCATATAGGGAATAATTTATTTTTGTCTCGGATTGACATTCTTCGATATACTTGGCATTGCGAAAGGTAAAGCTTTACATTGAGTGTTTTTTACATATTACATTATCTAAAGATATATGTATAATTACAAGTTTAACTTACATATGAAAATATTAACCTAACAGGTGCACCCGAACTGTGGTTATTGTGCATGCATAGTTCATTAACATTAAAGCGACATTCAAAACCAAAAATCTTTGTTATCTAGTGTTCAGGACGGCAAGGGCTTATCGACTATCAGATTTCTACACATATTTGAACGACATCTTAAAGATCAGCCCACCTTGTGGTGAATACTTGTACTAGATAGAGTTCGAACATTGGACACGCTCACATTTCGATGGTTTCCGTTATAATATCATAACAAATAATAATGTCGAGTCGCTGAACTCGGTACTTGGATGTGCAAGGGAGTTTGATGAGGGCACCATATCAAATGGCCGGCTAGATTGTGAAGATGACCGACCAGATCGTAAAGAAGGCATACCCGAAACAACTGGGCTGATAGGCGACTAGGCCGGGCCAACCGGTACCGCCAGCCCGATGAACAATTGGGTTGGGCCAACCAACTCCACCGGCGAAGAGGCTCAAATGTGCGGCCCAATAGGCGACAACATGGCCAATACCGCCGGCTCGGCTGGTGACACCGCCAGCTCACCAAGCATTTCGGGCGGCCCCAATTGCATTTCGGCCAGTTCAACACGCGGCACAGCCGACTCACGCGATAACACGGCCAGCTCAAGCCCACACAAGGAGACTCGGACAAGATCATCAGTCATCTTTAGGGAATGGACCTAGAGGAAAGTTTTACACCAATGGTACCACCAGGAGCCATGACAAGAAGTAGAACAAGGGCACTATTCCACAAGTTCAGCTTGTGGGTGGAAAAGCTTCTAGAAGACCAAAGACAAGGAGCAATGAGCCAAGAGTGCAAGGATCAAGTCAAGGGCTTCTCAACCTATCAAGTGCTCCATAAACTTGGGCTCTCGTGGCAAAAGAGGTTGAGGCCCAACAATTCATTAACCTAATCAAAGTGCAAGACTAGGCACGTGCAAACAAGGTCGGCAACCTTCCATTTCTTGGCCGAAAGTTAAGAAGGTAAGTTTTCAATTATATATATTGCGTTTTCTGTTTTGCAGGGTAGGAACAGAAAACGCAATATATAAGTTTTCAATTATATAAGTTT
Organism: Pugionium dolabratum; assembly: GCA_018901945.1. Taxonomy (NCBI): domain Eukaryota; kingdom Viridiplantae; phylum Streptophyta; class Magnoliopsida; order Brassicales; family Brassicaceae; genus Pugionium; species Pugionium dolabratum. Next base: position 395,780 of record JAEVFF010000139.1, on the reverse strand, counting down.
CAATTATATATAATTGCAGTTTTCAATTAATAAATAGAGTATTTTTTTCTAAGAGTTTTCTCCATAAAACTCTTATCGCTTAGACCTAGTCGAGACCAGCCCTTCTAACTCTAAGTTTGTAATTTATCATGACGCCCTTCATGTCTCATGTGGTTCACTTCACCCCACCACCCACCACTCACACAAGAATACCCACCTTAGAAGCCTAAGGCCGAGTTTCTCGCCTAAACTTCTTGCAACTTGTCCGAGAGTGTCACGGCCGTGTATCAAGGCTTGTATCAGAGTTGCCAATTATTCCATTGTTGGATTACATAAAGAGACAAGGACAGCTTGGTTCGCCTTCCGACGTGAGGCATCATCAAATGCTACAACAACAATGACACCGGAGGTCTACAAGATAGTGATGAGGAAATTTGAAGAATCCGCAGGGTTTGTAGTTCGTGTGATGAACAAATATGAGTACGAACTAAATGACAAGGAAGTTGCAGTTTACGTCGTTAATCTCGAGAGGAAGACATGCACGTGTTGTGAGTTTTAGAAACTATTGATCCCTTGTAGTCATGCAATTTATGCATGCCAAGATTGAGGTAGACATTCTACTAGTGGTTGAGTATACCACATAATTTTAGAAAAGTGCATATAAAGAGCATCCGACAACGGATTTAGTGATACAAGCCTCGATTCAAGGCTTATATGCGCATGGCCTGTTTGGAGAAGGTTAGGTGAGAAACTCGACCTTAGACATCTTGGATAGGAGGTTTTGGGTTGGTATTCGATGGAAGGGTGAAGTGAACCACACGAGGGGTGATGAACCTCGTGATAAATCACAAACTTATCGCTAGGAGGGCTGGTCTCAACTAGGTTCTAAGCGCACAAGTCTCTCTTGAGAGAAAGCTCGTAGGGAAAAAGTTCTACTTTATTAATAATCAAAAAGGTTTTCGAACTACAATGCTGGAAGGAGCCTTATTAATATGCTCGACAGCTTGACCTACTAGGGTCGACTCAAATAAGAAAAAGAAAAGTTTACAAAAGTGCACAAAAGGAAAAAATACAAAAGTGTATAACCGAAAAAGGACCTATTCCTAAAATGTTCTTGACTCAAAAATGTAAAACAACTAGATCCTACCCTGCAAAACAGAAAGAGGCATATATTCGAATGTAAACTTACCTTAACTCACCTCACGGCCAAGAAATGGAAGGTGGCCGTCCTTGTGGCATGCACGCGCCTTGCTCCTAGTCTTCGACTTGGAGTAGGGTTAGGAATCTTTGGGCCCTGACCTCTCTTGCCACTAAAGCCCAAGTCTCTGAAGTCCCTTACATTGTTGAGAAGCATTTGGACTCCTCTTTGCACTTCTGGTCCATTGACCTTAGTCGATCTTCCTCTAGGAGCTTGTCGACCTATAAGTTGAACTTGTGGAAGAGTGTTCTTGATCTGCTCCTTGTCATTGCTTCTGGTGGCACTACTGGTGTGGAGACTTCCTCTAGATAGATGTCCTGAAGCTGGTAGCTTATCTGGTCCGAGTTTCCTTGTGTAGAAGTTGAAATGCTCGTGTACTCGGCTGGATCGGCTGTACCGACTGGACTATGCGAGGTACTGGCCAGAATGCCTTCATGACCGGCCAAGTTGATCCCAGAGTCGGCGGCATCATCAAGGGGACCGGCGGTGTCATCCACGTCGCCACCAAGTATGCCGGAAGCTTGGGCCTCTCCGCCGGAAATGCTGATCGGTCTGGTCCTATTGGTCGAGGGTCCGGCGGTACTGCTTGGGCCGGCAGACGTGCCAAATGGCCCGGCTGTCTCGGGCAAGCTTCCTGGTCGGCCAGTCTGGTCTCCTGGCTGGATATACAACCTGATGTCCTCATCATTTAGGCTCAATGACATGCATGGATGGTGATGCGTCAGATAATTGGCTACACCCACCATGCACCAGATGACCCCTTGGACGCCCAAGGAATAAAAGGATTCTATCACGCGGAGAATTGAGTAGTTATCATATAACATGAAGTATAAATTGTGTTGGAGTACGACCGTAAAATGAAGACCACCACTAGGGTGTGGTGTGAGTGGGCACAATCACGCAACTTGCAAAAACTATTATTGGCGGGTGTAAAAGCAGCAACGGCTGGCAATATTTAACTTTTTGTTTATGATCGCACTTACAAATGACGAGGGCATAATTTTAAATATTAGATATTATGGATGTAAAACTCGTACCTTTCTATTAAAACTTTAAATATCTCTATTATGTAAGGATTAATGCAGGTAATAAGCTTAGTCACCCGATATAAGTAGCCTTTTGTCTAAATGTCTTTTTGTGTATTTATGATGTGAACGTATACAAAATTTAATGCATGTACAAGTCATTGCATAAGTGGAAATTAGCACTTTACTCATATTCGGATTAATTAGGTTCAAATAGCCATCCAGATACAGGATGTAGCACGTAAACGTAACATTACACTTATACTTAGTCTACTACTAATGTACTAAAGTTAAAAATTACATGTAGAGTACAACAAAAAAAACAACGCGAGTACGATGAGGTCATAATATAGAACAATAAACGAAAAAGTAGTTGTAGTACTTTGAAACGGAGGTAGAATAGCATATATAGACCAGTCCAACAAAGAATAGCACCACTAATTTTTTAGATTCAGCAAGAAAAACTTCCGGTGTAATACATTTGCAATCATCAAATTTGGCTTTAGCGTGCGATTGCATAAGGAGAAAAAACAGTACAACAGAATCATAATGAGAATCATTCTGAGGTATACATGTTGCTCTTTGCATAGTAAACTTCGTCGGGATAAGATTATCACCATCACTCACAATCTTCCGTAGGAGGAATGGTAGCATTTTTGCAATCGGAGTAAGATCTTATCTGATAAGACTGATGTTGCAGAATGAGGTGTTGCAATCCAGAATATGGAGAATGGCGTCGGACATAGCAACACATGCACCTACCCAATGCTGACTGTCAAAGTTTAATGGGAAATAAAGCTGTATTGGAAGGTTTACGCTAACATTTTAGGAGGGTTTCCTGGAATTGAAAATTTCCTTGGTCGTTGTTTGGTACCTTAGAGAATTTGGTGAAATGGTTCAAAATGGAGGTAACAAACTCGCTATCATAAAATCCATACTCAAACTTGGGATGTATAATTTTGAAGTTATCATACGTGAGGTGTGTGTAGAACATAAGCGCATCAACCATCCGATAAAAAAAAAAATTTAAACGATAGCGGGGGAAAATGTATAATAATATGGGAATCAATTACCTTTGATTCCATCATTGACATTCTATCGATAATTCCAGCAATATCCATGTTCGAAACAAATACACCATTAGGTAGAGTTATTACACTGCGACAAATGTTAAATTAGATTTACCCTAAATAAACTAAATAATATAAATAAATATTCATTAACATTAAGTATGGTGTTAGCAGAAGTATAGGTTTTTTACCATGTACATACCATGTTTTCGTATAGTGTCCCAAACTTCATGGTGTAGTTTACGCTATCATCTAATCCAAATTGGTATTGAACGACGGTCTTAGGGGATGTATTGCTCGAAATAACAGCAACGAGCTACTTCGATGTGGTGAAAACACCAGTTCTCGATCTCTTACACTTACGGATAACTGGTGTACAAACTTTAACATTTACATTACCGACATCATTGATCTCATTTTCCTGAAAAATAAAAGTAGACACAAAAGCACAGCACAATAATTACGGATTCAATTTTGTGGGGAAATAAAACAAACCTCAGCATCAGCATCACCGACGGCATTTATTAAAGAATTAGACTTTCAAATTGGAGGTACATGATCGCATTCCATGTTAGTAGCTAACTCTTGTATTATACGATATTTAATCATTTAAATTACAAACATAGATTTATGTGTGAAGGAACACAATTACATGGAAATCCGATAAAATAACCACGATATATATATATTAGTACATCTCACAACCTAAATTATACCGCCACTCCGGGATCAACAACGATATTCATTGGTTCGGAGCTACAAAATTACATTGCACATTCATATCTAGCCCCTATATTAGAGACATGGGAACAAATTGTTAAAGAAAAACAAAACTGTTAGTAACTGATAAATGGAAATTGGTAGGCTATGAATTATGTACAACGATATTTAGTACATTATCATTCCCATGTTTTCAGCTGCACCAATAGTTTCATCCCTTGCCACACTCTCATGTGCTCGAATTTCACTACCATTCCCATAGTTTGACCTTTCACGAGAACCGTTGTCGACAGATGTGTCCAAAAACTTAGTAATGCTAGAGATTACAGAATTATGTATTTTGGTGATTTTGCTATCTAAGACAGCAATTTAATGTGTCATGTATTGTTAAAAATGCTTCTTTGGTCTTCTCAACAACCATTACTACAATTTGGTAGGAAATGGATTGGAGACCGACAGATGGTACTCCCACTTGGTTCTCTCTCAGTATCCTTTTGTTTCAGAGTTTTTTCTTCATTTTTTTCTTCCCTCAGTGCAGCAAGTTTGATTCCAGTAATCCCATATCATTTGTAAACTCAAAATCATAAAATATTAATATGACCATCTTAGACACTTCCTCTTCCTCTTCCTCATTAGACCACTCTATCATCTTCTTCGTTGATAACCTTTACCTGCATATATTTATTGAAATGATATAACTGATTAAGTAATCAATATTTAATAGATTGGGCAATAATACATGCGGTTAGTAGACACATGTCATTAGTATAATGTAGGAAATTTTAGATATATAAATTTAAACGAAGCAGTAAATTAGGAAACATGATACATGGTATTTGCTATCAAACCCTCTCCTATTTTCCAGGCAAATTACAGGGAAGCTTGCAGTCTCAGGTGATTCATCATCCGAATCACTGTCAGAATCAGAGTCCTTTGGTGCAGATATTGGTGTTTTGGTTATAGCGGGGGCAGCTGTGGCTAAAACAAACTAGAGCGGGTTAAAAAAACCTTTAACAACTAATGATAGCTTTGACAATGCAATAGGATTTATGTCCTTGATGTTGGACATATTCATGTCAAAAGCAAGACGTCCCCATGGATAGTAAACAAATGTGTATATATCACAAGTGAGTTCCACATGAGATTGAGAAAGCTTGGGTATATGGAATGTGGGAGCAAGTACACCAACAATAATAGCGAGATAAGCAAACTTCATCTTTATTTTATTGTCCTTAATAAATTTGTTTCAACATAGACGTAACACGTTCCACTGTGTACTCTCAGTGTTGGGAAAGAGAGAGTACCAGTACGAGTGCGTGTCACCACTCATCTTTTTCTTGCTAAACTTCTTCTCTTTTATGGGATATTTACCACAAGGTAGAATAATGACAATAGCAAACTCTTAAAATGAGTACCTAATAGGTTTACCAACAAAGAGAAATCACATCTCATGCTTTTTCTTTACTTGAAGTTGTATTATAACCATAAAGCAGCTCAATCTTTTAGAATAAACGAGTTTCTCACATATCGATATAAAGTTTTGAAATGGTGAACTTCTAATTTTTTCACTGTCATCATCATCGAGTGAATTAAGAATTTTTTTCATCCTCCAAAATGTATGGTAGACATTACTCTTTCACCTTCTGGCTATTGTCCATTAGCGAACAGCCTGAGGTAGGATCTAATTGGTGCTCTCACATCACAAAATGGGAGAAAATAACATTCAGCAAATTTGAAAAGACATGTAAGAGACACATGAACAACTATAAAACATCTATTAAAGTACAAATGTTACACGGATATTAGCAAAATAACATTTCAATGGAATAGATAAATATAACGTTTAGCATATCATGTTACACAAGTAAGATATACAATATATGTTATGCACTAAGTTAGCAGCAAACTCACAGAGATGAGTCCATGAATCAATATAACTATTATGCAGAATATATCTGATTTGGAGTTCCGACATCATAGTACTTAACATACTAAAATTAGAAATTTCGGAAACATACGTAGTAAACCACAGAGACTGCTGCAAGACCATACAGCTCAAGATAGGGATATATTATTGTATAGTTTAGATGATAAGTGTACTGTAGAAGAAGTTTGCTCGCTAAATTCTAACAACACATCTGAATGCAAATCGAACATCACGTGAAAAATACTCAATCGTAATAGGAGCATGCAACTTCTATTTTGTTCTTTCACATTTAAATCTGATTATAAAATAATAATGGAATGAAATGCACAAATAATCGAACAACAGTATTGAACAATTTATAAATTGAATTTAGCAACAATTGTAATGCCATAAAAACATTGTCACCGGTCATCAACGAAACTTTCGAAAACCATTGAAACATAGAGACGGGAGTTTAATAAATAATGGAGCATCACCAATTTTTTGAAAATGAAAATCGACTGAAGTACGATAAAACTCCTTTTAAATAGATATGTTATCGGAACTATTTGAAAGCCAGACAAAAAATCGCAAATAAAGTTCAATGTCAGGTTAAATGGATAGTAATACATCTACATAAAACAGGATGGAAGACAACACATACCTCTATTACTTACGGTCACCGGTCATTATCACTGTTCGGACACTTTTGTCCCTCCTCATTATTTTAGCCAACAAATTTATGGTTTTTTAATGAGCCTAATGACCCATTTTTCATTCACATTCTAACAATTTTTACAATCAATATTTGGACTATATTATTCAATTGAACATGCAAATTTGTTCATAAAAATTATAGTAGTAGGGATTTTCTCGGATTGACGTAATTTGCACTGTACCGCAAAACCTAATTTGTTATTTATCTAATTATGTTGTTGTTCTTAGCCATTTCGCAAACATGTCCTATAATTAATGTTGGGTTCATGTGTCCCCATATGATTCCATATGTCTTTTCATCTTTTTCAGTGTTCCTCAAACAACTTTTTAAATTAATTTAGTTTGTTAAAAAAATTGATGAATTGTAAACCCTAAACTTTAAATAATAAATTTAAATAATAATCATTACTAAGTTTAAACCTTAACTCCTAAATAATAATATTTACTAAATATAATTTCTTTTATATAAAATTAGATAAATATTGTAAACATAAATAATTAATACATAACTCAAACAATTTACATTAAAAATTGTAAATATAAATTTTAAAACTTACGGCATGATGTTTCAAATTCTAACATAAATTTTTTATACATACCTCAAGTCACCAACTTCCAGTCACCAACTTCCAGTCACCAACTTCCAGTCACCAACTTCCTTGATCTTCCGACACTGGGCATGCGTCAGCTCCCATACATGGTCTTACGACTTTGCGGAGACCTGTGTTTTTGGTAAACAGTCACCTGGGCCTGGTCACTAGACCCCCTTTGTAAAGAGGCACCCCTTCTCCCAAAATTACGGGGCTATTTTGCCAAACTACTTAATCCCTATAACACATAACAACAAAAAATTTCAAACACGTGAAACTATACTATTATACCTAAACTAATCTCCTAATTTTTGAATTTATTATAATTTTGATTTATTTTGATATGTATATGAATTTTTTAATAAATTTTAGTTTTGAAATTTCTGTATTTCATGATTTTAAATTGACTTAGATAGATTATATGGGATGATATTTTATTTATTTATGTAAATTTGTTTATCTTATGACTATGAATACAAATTTTGGTTTAAATTAACATAAATTATTTATTTTATTTTATATTAAATTTTTCAAATTTTCAAAAATTCTCGGGAAGTATGTTTTGTATATTTTTAACAAAAAAGACTTCATAAGAAGTGTACTTTCACTACAAGAAAACAACGTATTTCCGACAGCCACATCCGTCGGAAACACGTCGGTAAAACCGATTCTTGACTACTTTCCGACGAAAATAGTCCGTCCGAACTATTTCGTCGGAAATTCGATTCCGTCGGAAAGTTATCGGGAATTTTCGATGGATTAGCGATGAAGTTCGCCGTCGGAATTTGCCGACAGATTTGCGATGACAACGTTCCGTTGGAAATTACCGACGGATATTCGATGGTCCGCATCCATCGGTAATCACCGACGAATTATCGAGGGCGTTTTCCGATGACTTTTGCCGTCGGGAATATTGTCCGATGATATTTCCCGACAGTTTATAACCGTCTGGATATAGCAACACATTTCCGACGGCCTTTTCCATCGGGAATTTCCGACGACCTAAGCCATCGGAAACACTAAATAATTGAAAAAATAAAAAATTTATTTTTTTAATATTTATATTTTAAAATTTAAATTAATATTTTAAAAAATAATCATACAATTAATAAAAATAATATTATAAATATAAATATTATTAAACATTTATTTTATATTTATGTATTAATAAAAATAATAAAAATAATATTATAAATATAAATATTATTAACCTCGGAAATGCCGTCGGAAATGTTAATATTTTTTTGTAGTGTTTATGTATTTTGTTTTGTAAACCAAGCTTCAGCGTTACAATCGCAGACTTCGCAACGATTGTAACGTAATTAACATTTTTACATTATTTTTATGTCATAAAGAGAGTTTTATAATTTTTCTATCCTCATTGATTACTTTTGAAAATAGTTTTCATTGAGGTTAGTTTTGCATTTATAGGAAAATTTTGAGTCATTTTTAGCAATTTCTCCTTATCTCCAAACTTTAAAGATGTTTTATGGTCAACAATTTATGATTTTTTAGTGTAGAGTTGGGCGTTCGGGTTTTCGGAGTCAGAAATATAAGACCCATTCGGTATTTATAAATTTTCGGATCGGATTTGGTTCGGACCTATCTAGGTTCGGGTTCAGTTCGGATTTTGAATTCGGATTTGGGTTGGTTCGGGTTTTGAATTCGGGTTCTGGTTGGTTTGGGTTTTAAATACGGGTTCGGTTTGGTTTTTTACCCGAAATAAGCATACCTGTAGGTTTGGGTTAGTTTGTATTTTTAATCCAAAAACATTATTTCAAATAACCAAAAGAATGTGATGATTCAAAAGTAACAAAAAATACTAAATATTAAAAGTAAAAAACAAATTTTCTACTAATTCTCATTATGTATTTTATATTCTAACCATAATATTTTTTTTTGATTTATATATATTGGATAAATATGAAACTCCAACTAATAGATTTTATTTAAATTCTTAAAATTAGTAGATAAATTTTAAAAATGTTTTTATTTTAAAAAAAATGAAAATTAATAATTTTTATAATAATATTGAAAAGAATCAAATAAAAAACTCTAAGTATCAATAAAATCATTAATTTAGATTATATAAATAATAAAATTCAAAATTAGAATTAATCAATTAACAAAATGTGAAATATTCAATTTATATCCGTTTAGCTACCCAACATACTGTTAGGAGGAATTTGTTATATGGTGACAATAAATTTGATAGCTAGTAATTTAGTGTGATGGCCGGTAACCTGATTTGTATACCGATATTTGAAATGTTAACATTGTATGATCTTATATCCAATATGTTGTGCCATAGATATCTATTTTGTTAGCATGATATTTATACTGTTAGCATATGTGTTAAACCGTAAAGGTTATTGCAATGGTTAACTAATATGTTAAACAAACTATTTGAATGTAGCCAATATAAATTTTATTAGACTAATAACTCAATGATGATGTTTAGTGATTTAATCAATGTTATTTTCCAAATTTGATTACTTTTGTATTGATGTTAGATTATTGAGTATTTGATAATACATTTTTTTGTGTATTAGTAGGTTGTTGTGCAGAGATGGGGAGACATTAATTAACGAAGATGAGTTTGTATGGTTTGATGATGAAGATGATGATAACACCAACAACATGTTGAATTTAATATCCGATAATTTTGAATTCCAAAAAAGCATGTTCACCAGAGGTATTTCTGAGTCCGAGTTGAGTAGAATGAGGGCTGAAGAGATAGAGAAGAAAGAGAAGATGGATAATCGCAAGGATAAAGGGAGTGTGTCTGAATCAGGCCAGCAATCCTCTACTCCTCGTGGTACCGGTACGACCATGAACGAACCTCGATTGTTTACTGATTTGGTTGCATCGAAACTCAAGGGAGAACTTTACTTCGATCGAAGAAAAAATTAATAAATTGTTGGATCACTTCAAGAAGATAGAGGATTCTTTCACTGTGTTCAAAACATTGGAAAATATTATTGAGCAGAAGGTCTCTAAAATGCAAGATGCAAATTTTGAAATATATTCATAAATGTTTCAAAAAAATCTACATCGATCAATGTGCCGGCTGAAAACGCAGGGACATCAGGTGTTCATGGTGATGATGTTAGTACTAGTAATGTTTGTCGGACATCTGAAGGATCAAATTCCCAATTTCCATTGCCGCATCCCAATCAGATGTGTCTGATGCAATAAATGTTATTCTTGGATCTCTAAATCAGACCGTCGAAGATGAGGTAAAGTTTTGTGTATACCTTTATTTTGGTCATACAATATACTTATCAAAAGGCATTACTGTCAACAACAGAGATGTAACCGACATAGCTGAGAGGATGAAATTGATGTCTCCAAGAGTAAGTACTAATAACCTAATATGATTTCTTTTCGGTATTGTCCTAGAGACCTTACCAATTTCATTGTATTACTTTTTTTCCAAATGTTTGATGCGATAATGCACTTGACTCAGTTAATGTATAATAGAGAGCAAGCACCTGGACAAAATGTTCCTTTCTTGGACACGACTTTTGTGTCCCTCCTAATGAAACAGCACACCAAATTCACGAGGGTTGCAGCTAAAGATAGGGCTCGTTTCAAGTTTAAAGATGACATATTTGTCTATTTCAAGTTGTAGAGTAATCCATCCAATCCTCCGCATATTTATTTCTCTTTCAATCTGGACAAACAACACTGGGTTGGTGTTTGCGTAGACACCTCAACTGACTATATGATTGCAATATTGCTTTCCGTCCTGATAGTTCAGTTAAAAAGGACCTTAGCCCGATAGCTCTCATGATACCGTACATTATCAAGAAGACTTCTTATAAAAAACATGGTGTCCTAAACAAAGGAATATTTTGTTGTGAGGCATAGAGGAATAGCTCATAATGGTATTTATGTTGTCTCTGCAGTTACCTCTTTAATTGCTACTCATACAGACTCATGTTGTCAACGGTCTTGAAGGATGCAAAAGCATCAAATCTGATAACATAACTTGGAAAGCTCAAAGAATTGTTGTAATGTTTTTTTGAGGAGTTTGTGGATTCCATCGAGGTTCATTGATTTGAAATTTTGTCTTAGTTTTAATTTCACATTTTTGTAAAATCTTATGTTTCTTGTACTACATGGTGTGCACTACTCTTTGGATCTCATGTACGATTAATCATTTGGTTCTTATCTTTTTCAGCGTTAATCTATAAATTATCAGTTAAATCATTTTGTACTTTCTAAACATGTCGGTTCGGTGTAAATGTACTAGTGAGAAAAACATTATTTATTATCGATAAATATATACAATTTTTGAATTGGAAGGGCTAACATAAAGGCATTACAAAACGATTCGGTTCAATATTTTGGGGCTTACATTACTATAAAACATAAAAAAACCCACTTCCCGAATTACCAATTTTAACATACTTTTCAAAATATTCCAGAAATCATGCCACCTACTTGCCCTTCCAATTCCTTATCCATTTCATATAAGCATTTTACATGTTGCACGGTTGTGACTCAAGCCATCGCATTTGCCGCATACCGTTAGACACCTTCTTACTCCACCCTAAAATTATAACCGTTTATCATACGCGTAAAGAAATTGTTAACTGATAATATTGTGTTTAGCAAATAACTCAAATGATATCATTAAATAACAATATTTTCAGATAAAACATACCATAAACTCCCCATGCGAGAAGATGCGTGGTTTTCTAAGACGGCCAGGTGGTCGTCTGGTTGCCGGTGGAAGCAAATTGATTTTCAGAAGTTGTTCATTCACTGATGGCGTATTAATCACACCGGGAACCGGATAGACACTGTTTATGTACGCCATTCTCCAATAGCCAGTTGTGATCGGTGAACGCAAGTGTATCAGCCTTTAACTTTGTATTTACCACTACAGCAACTGCTTGAGCACACATAATCCTTACTATCTGAAACTCGTAACATATACAAGTTTTTTCCAACAGATATACATGGTAGGAACCCCCAAGCTTGGTACGTATCTCAAACTCATCATTATTAATACGACGCATTTCATAACCAGTCGATATCTCTCAAACTTTTAACTGATTATTTCTTCAACATTTGGTTTGAGTGGACTGTTTGTCGCAGCTGAAGTCTCGCATCTTTTAGAGAACCACCTAGTGAGCATTGATCTTATATACTCGATGAGAGGTATAATTGGAAAACCACGGGCTTCACTTAAAACCACATTCAATGATTCTGCCATGTTGCTTGTCATTATATTATACCTTAAGCCATTGAAATAAAGACGCACCCAATTTTCCAGCCCAACATCCATCAAATAGTCTGCACATGCAATATCAATTTCCTTTATCTCATTGAAATGCGAGTAAAACTCAGGCAAACTAAACGCTCTGGTAGCTCTTGATACTAGGTATCCCAAATGGTTTTTCTTGAATAATGTTTGTATGTTCCGTTGGAAATGTAAAATGCAAGCGCAATGCTTGCTTTTTTATACACCTGTCCATTATGCCAAAATCATACATTAGATTATAACATTCTCGGTAACCAATAACAAAACATATATCCAGGTAATAATTGTTGAATCAATATAAATATTTTGTTGCTACTCGTTAATCTTTCGTATCACACGGTAACAAAATAAATATCCAGGTAACAATTGGTTTATATCAAATGTTCAACTTATGCAACCCTGCTTAGATGGAGTTATCGTGATCTGACACGAAAATTGCATCCTCTTCATAAGGCATCACTACCAATAGCTTCTGAAAAAACCAACCCCACGATTTCATTTTCTCCATCTACAATAGCAAAAGCCAACAGGTATATTTGGTAATTTTCGTCTTGAGCACTAGTCGTAAGTAAACATCCTGTGTACTTCCCTTTCAAATGGGTTTCGTCAATTATTACAACTTTACGCATGTATATGTAGCCTACAACACTTGGCCCCAAGGCAAAAAAAAAAATTAAATCATTGACCAACACCTTCATCATATGATGTCTCCAAACTGAGTATAGAACCTGCATTTGCATGTACCATCTCTTGAAGGTAAGATGGTAGTAAACGATAAGTGTCTCCGTTCGAGCCTTTTGCAATTTTTGATGCGACTTCCTTGGAACGCCATGTTTTCCAATATGATACTGGTACCTCATGCTCTTTTCGCATCATATCCTAAACTTTCGTTGGTCACGGACCTACCCCACGACCGTTAAACCTTGATCTCATCATACCACCAATCACTGATGATGTGGCTAATCGTTGGTACCCAATTCTATCATCTACTGTACATAAATGGTCCAATGTTGCTTTCCTAACCTGCAACAAGCCACATCCTACAACCTTTATGGCATACACCCACCATGGACACCTCCTTCCGTTACATTTCAATGTTACTCTTTTTGGGCTAGACGTAGTGGTACGATAATGAAACTTCATGTTTAGTGCATACAATGCAATATATAGCTTAAAGGCATCGATGTCATGAAATACCATCCCGACATAGACCTCACTATTGTCATTATCAAAATAGTCCCCTACACAAGTTAACAAAGTAGTTAGCATCCACAATTTTTATTAAGCTTCTAATAATATTATTAACAGACTAATAATAATTATATTTACTCTATAACATTATGAGTACTTACCTTCCGAGGATGAATCATCAAATGGGTCAGTATCTTGAACAGAGGAATTGGTATTTCTACGTGGATGACCTATTTCCAAATTAAAGTAATCGTCAAACATATTTCTTTTGCCCTTATCAAGTACGGTGGATGGAATAATTGGTTGTTCGTTTGTTGTTGAGTCATTGCCATTATCGCCCACATTTGTGTTCAATAAGCAAATGTAAAATTAGTGGGAAGATATTATGATATTTGTATAATGTGCAATGTAAATGTGCAAACTTGTTATATCCCCAAGGGCGATAGCATTTGTGATTGCAAATTTTTTTGTAGTTGATTCTTTGCTTTCATCAGCATCCAACCGAATTATATCATTATTATTGTCGTCAAGTACATCATCCATCACACAAAATCCACTGGACGAATCCAAAGACGATATAATATTATTTTCGGGAACCCCCTACAACATTGCTGGGAGATAACATTTCTGTTTGTACGAGATGGACTTTACTATTCACAGCCATTTCATGTTCTGTGTATAATTTCTCAAAGACTTTCTTGCTCCCAATTATAACCCCTTCAACAAATTTACATGGAAAACATATTTATTCAAAGATATTATAAAACATTTGTTAATTTAGTTATTATTAAGTAACAACAGGATTAACTATTAACGGAATAATTAAAATTAACCTTTTGGCTGGTCATCTAAAAGCTCTCTACAAATCCTCCATCGCAGTTGAACTCTCCCGCCTTATAAAATTACCCATTCTAAAAAATGTGTATCTCTCAACTTGATACAAAAATAGTTAAAAATACTTAATGTGAGATTAGTAACTTAAATGTAAAAATATTAAATTTTCAAAATATATACAAATATTTAATATATTAGTATAATTTCCGTATTTTAATAGGCTATAAACATACAAAATATTTTTATTTTGTCTTCAAATAATAAATGAGAGTTTCAACTTTCAAATCTGAAATTTGTAACATATATTGACTATTTGAAAACTCATGTAATATTAAATTAAATAATTAGGTTAACTAATTAGAATGTTGGACGAATAGAATAATTAATTGTTATTTTTAATTTAAATTAAATAGTAAAATTGCTGAAAGTAAATATAGTAATAATATTTCAGCAAATTTATCCGTCAATGTTTTTCTTTTAATATATAATAGAATATTCATCTTTGTTATATATACTCTACGTAAGTATAATCTTTATGTAAAGTTATATTAGTTCAAAATTTTGGTAGTCAGCATTCAAAACAAATCATCGAGGTGACAACAAGAAATCTTTCAAGAAAAATGAAAGATCAAATACTATTTTTAATGATTAAATATTGATATTATAAAATTAGCAGACACAATAACTACAATTCTCTTATTTTCTTTTATGTATAAATTTTTAAATCTGTTATAAAATATTTATGTTGTATAATATTTGAAAGGTGAAGAGAAAAGAATTTTAAAAACTGAAACTTTGTTCACAAGGGAAAATTGAAACTTCGTTCACAAGGGAAGAAGTAAAAATTTCTTTTCTTACGTCTGCCTTTTACAATATGATTACATATTTATAGTGCTATTAACCGACCTTATAAGGCGGTTGAATAATTATTATTTACCACACTCTCCCTTAATTATTCATAAAATATTACGTACTGTCTCGTTAAAAACCTTATCATGTAAAAACCCAACGGGATAAAAATTATGATAAGAAAAAAGAGTGCAAATACGTAATCTCCCCCTCAAAAGATGAAATAAATTTCTTCATAGATCCCGTAAATAACACATTCCAATATTCTGAACATGTTTTCTGAATGTTGTTGTAGGAAGTGCCTTAGTGAACAAATCTGCTGTATTATCACTTGAATGAATGTACTCGATGCCAACTTCTTGATTTTTCTCAAGTTCTTGGATATAGGAGAAAAATCTCGGATGAATCTGTTGAGTTCGGTCACTCTTGATATAACCTTTTTTTATTTGGGTAACACATGCAGCATTATCTTCGAATAATTTTGTTGGCTCCTTATTGTTGATTAATCCACTTGCTCCTTCTATATGTTGAGTCATAGAGCTAAGCCATACATATTCTCTACAAGCTTCATAAAGGGCAATGATTTCTGCATAGTTTGAAGAAGTGGCAACCAAAGTTTGTTTTTGAGATTGCCACGAGATCGCAGTTCCACCAATTGTGAAAACATAACCGGTTTGAGACCGAGCTTTGTGTGGATCCGATAAATACCTATCATCTGCAAAACCAACCAAACCAAACTCGGGGTTTCTAGGATAAAATAATCCCAAATCAATCGTACCTTGGAGATAACAGAAAATATGTTTTATTCCACTCCAATGTCTGCGTGTAGGTGATGAACTATATCTCGCAAGTAAATTTGTAGCAAATGATATATCTGGTCGAGTGCAATTTGCGAGATACATAAGTCCACCAATAGCACTCATATAAGGTACTTCAAGATCTAATATGTCTTCATTATCTTCACAAGGTCGAAATAGATCCTTGTTTATATTAAGTGATCGATTAACCATTGGAGTACTCAAAAGATTCGCTTTATCCATATTAAAGCGTTTTAATATCCTTTTCGTATAATTTGATTGATGCATAAATATTTCATCTTGGAAATGCTCAATTTGGAGTCCTAGACAAAATTTTGTATTTCCAAGATCTTTCATCTCAAATTTTTCTTTCATATGAATTTTTGCAATATCAATTTCCTTTTGAGTTCCAATTATATTCGGTACTCATTTTAATTCTACTTTAAATATAAAAACAAACCAAAGATATTTATTAAGTACAGCTTTCATCGTTCAAACTTCCTTATTAAATGCATATAATTTTCATAATTTGAAATTACATATATATATATATATTTCAGAAATCATATAAATTTGAAAAATATATATATATAAAATAAGTAAATTTAATAGCTTATAGTATAGAAAATAAATAAAAAATATAAGTCATAATAAAAAAACATGATAAAATGTTTATAATAGCGGAAATATATATATATATATTTTTCTTGAGTTCCCTAACGGTACCTCTTGGAAATTTTTTTATTAAACTATTAGTTTTTATAGTAGCAATTTAGAAAAACAGAATTAGAAAAAATTACAACACAACATAATATTGAAACTCTATCCAACTCAAATATAATGTTTTTAAATTTATGTATAATTTATTTACAATAAATAAGTATTTTTACATAATTATTTGTGTTATTTTTTAAATTTTAATTTTAGGTTGATAGATATAGAAGAATTTTAAAAAAAAAATACTATTTAATAGTATTACTCTTGTTTGTTGTGTAAACCTTCGGCTTTTAAATTTTACAAAAAAAAACTATAGATGAAATTAGAAAAACTTTAGTAAATAAGCTTATATTTGGAAATATCGAGATACCATTAATCTATATTAAAAAATCAGAATTTCAATGAGAGTTAAAAGAAAATAAAAGATGAATCATTTAGTTATGTTGATTTTTTACATAATTTCAAGTGAATACTCTATTAATCATGTCGATTACACGATAATAAAAGAAGAAACATAAGAATTTTTTTCTAAATTAAAGAACTTTTGCCATTAATTTTTTTAATCTTCTTTATATGTGAAATTTTCTTTATATGTGAAATTAGAGTTCACATCGGTATTAAATTACATAAATATGACAAGATTAGCAATAAACACCCATTGTATTTAATCGATAATGAGGACATACGATAGTATATTTGTTGTTTATTTTGTTCATTTACTGTTATTTTTTTTCAATTGAAATGGTGAGATAATAATAAGTAAAATGTTTCTTTCTTCTTTTTGTATTAATGAGTTAAATGACTGCACTCCCACAAAATTAAAATTAAGAATTAACGTATGTATATACCAAAACAACATAATTAAATTATTCATTGATATTACTAATTATATCTTGTAATAAATATGTTTCAAATCTTATTTTCTAATAATTATTTAATTATTAAAAAAATAACATAATAAAAAAAAGTTAAAAATCAAAGAGAGAAGTTAGTGATTTATTGGTTGCACCAGCTTCCCGTCTATTTCAGAAGTGTAGAACTCGATTATATCTTCATTCGTATGACAATGTTAAATATTTGTATGACAGTGTTAAATATTTGTATGATAGTGTTAAATATTCGTATGATAGTGTTAAATATTCTTATGAATATGTTGGGTTATTGAGCAGATACGTTATATTTTTGTGTTTTAACACTTACTTTAAAATTTAGAAAAAAATCTACATTAAATACAAAATTATAAATATTAGAACTATATGAAAAGATTTAAATATCTATATATAAAAAATATTTCCTTTCACTGTATATCTACTAATACGTGTTACAAAATGTAAAATAAATAAACAAAAGTGAAATTTTTAAAAAACAATTACATTATATATCAGTAATATAGATTTAATAATTACAATAAAACTAAGTTTTTACAAAGCATAAATTTGTGTGCACGGATACTAACCACCTGTTACACCCACCTGTTGGGTAAAGTGTGTAATACTTCAGCAATACTTATCTGGTGGTTGAATGTTCTTGTGAAAGAAGTAACCTCCAAAGAATATTATGCCTATACATTACTCAAATGCTCAAAGCCATAGTTACACAATACAAAGCTTAAAACGTTAGTATCAAGTCATGAAAAACTCTAACTCAACCGTTAACATAGTCGAAGTGTTTCGAGTTAGCCCACCACCTTCTAACTCGTTCACACTCCCACTCACTTTCTTTGACTTGGGTTGGCTCAAACTCCACCCTGTTGACCGTCTTCTTTTCTATCGTGTCTCTGAGTTGACTCGATCTTCCCTTATCCTTAAACTCAAATCCTCTCTTTCCGCCACACTCCTCCACTATCTCCCACTCGCTGGACGACTTGTGTGGAACCAAACTTACACCAAACCATGCATTGTCTATTCTCCTAACGAAGAAGACGCCGTCTACGTCACCGTGGCTGAGTCTAACGGTGATCTTTCCCATCTCGCTGGAGATGAGTCTCGTCTCGCCATTGAGTTTCATCCTTTAGTCCCTAAGTTACTGGTTTCCGACGAATCAGCTCGAATCCTCGCCATTCAGATTACGTTATTCGAAAACCAAGGATTTTCTCTCGGTGTTAGCGCACATCATGCCGTTTTGGATGGAAAATCGACAGCCATGTTTCTCAAAGCATGGGCTCATAACTGTAAATATGAACAAGAAACTCTACCAAACGATCTAATCCCTTTTATAGATCGTACGGTTGTCAAAGATCCAACCGGAATCGAGACAAAACTCTTGAACCGGTGGATTTCAGCTTCTAACAACAACCGAAGCTTAAAGTTGTTTCCCTCCAAGGAAATAGGAACCGACGTTGTCCGAGTCACGCACCGGTTAACTCAAGAGAACATCAAGAAGCTACGTGAACGAGTTAAGACCGAGTCATCGGCAGAGCTCCTTCAGCAGTTGCGTTTGTCAACTTTCGTCATTACTTATGGATACATCATAACTTGTATGGTGAAGGCGCGTGGAGGTGATCCAACCCGGCGCGTGTGTGTGGGTTTTGCATCCGACTTCCGGTCTCGGTTAAACCCTCCGTTGCCGTCGACGTTTTTCGGGAACTGCATTGTTGGGTCGGGAGATTTTGACGCGAAGGCAGAGAAAATATTGGAAGAAGGAGAAGGAAAAGGCTTTATCTCAGCGGTGGAGAATCTGAGCGGGTGGGTCAATGGGTTGTGTCCGGATAATATAGAGAAGAGTATTCTTTCGCCGTTTGAAGCGTTTAAGAGGATGGAACCTGGAAGACAGATGATTTCTGTTGCTGGGTCGACCCGGTTGGGGATATATGAGTCGGATTATGGATGGGGAAAGCCCGTGAAGGTAGAGATAGTGACAATTGACAAAGATGCATCGGTTTCATTGTCGGAGAGTGGAGATGGAACTGGTGGTGTTGAAATTGGAGTATGTTTGACGAAAAATGAAGTGGAACGTTTTGGTTCGTTATTTTCCAGCGGATTGAAATAGAATATGAAAAGTCAACAATTTGTTAGAGATGTGCACAATTACCCTGTTATTTTAACTTTCTATTTGTTATGTATCCCATTTGAAAAAAATTTAATAAAAAGGGTCGCCAAAAAACTTTTACTCAATATTGTTTCTCAAGGTTTGACCCTCTGTTAGCAAAAGCGCAAACACGTAACAATGGTAGCAGAATAAAATTTGTATAACAGCAAAGACCATTTTTTTACGTGAAAATCTCTTTCGATGTGAGAAAAAATAAGGGGACCATAGTTCATTTAAAAATCTATAATATCAAATGAGTATAAGTTATAATCACGTTTTCTATGTTTCCATAAAATAGATTTAAAAAGTAAAGTTCAATCTCAACATAACAGAAAACAACATCACAAAAGAGCAATACAATAATCTAGACATATACAGTCTCAAACGATCATAAATTCATTAAAATTCTGATCATCAAATCAAATCTCCACCATATAAATCTTAGATAAACAATTCAAGAATAACTCTACAATTTCAGTTGAAACTGAGACAATTTCACTGTGAGTTTTTCCAAACATTCAAGATAGTACCTACTGAAATATGAAATCACTACTACAACAAATAGCCACGTTAAAACTCAATTTTCTCAAAAACCAACCGTTAAAACGTAAATCCCACTATTGAATAGTTAGACCAAAGAGTCACGAAACTTTCTTAAAATTTCAACAAGATCCGAGCACGTTTGAGCTTTCAAACGCTATCTTGATAAAACTGTTTTTCTCTCTTCTCAAATCCAAAAATTACCTCTCTTTTACTAACTTCTCTCAATACAAAAATTAGGGTAAGAGTAGTTTATATACTCTCTCATAACCCTAAGCCCAATAGCAATCTTAAATATTAAATAGACCAAAGTTTGGTTTTTTTAACAAAATCCAATTGGTTTCTCGAGTAGGAGAAACACCAACAAACTCCCCCTTCGACTAGGTGGAGAAAACAACCATTCTGCCTATCTCTCGATAAATTTCAAGTTTTTCAATTCTTGAATTCTTCTCAAGTTCCTTTCCCACAATCAAACATATCGTCGACATACAACAATAAGATAATAAAATTATCTTCACTAAACATTTGCACAAACACAGTGATTAGAAGTGGTTCTTCGTAATCATGCTCCCACATAATTGACTTAAACTTCTTGTACCATGCCTTGATACTTGTTTCAATACATAAAGACTTTTCTTCAAGAGGCAAACTAAATCCTTTTCGCCCTTTTTCACAAATCCTTCTGGTTGTACCATGATTGTATCATGTAAATCTCTTCCTCTAAATCACCATGAAGAAAAGATGGCTTTACATTCATTTGCTTTACCTCTAGTTCAAGACTTGCTACTAATACACGTACAACCCGAATGGATGACATCTTCACAACAGGAGAAAAGATTTCATCATAATCAATTCCCATATTTTTGGCTAAATTCTTTCACAACCAACCTAGCCTTGTATAGAAGAATCAAACTATTCTCTTCATGCTTAATTCTATACACCCACTTATTAAAAAATGACTTTTTACCTTTTATGGAAACTTCACAAACTCAAACATGTGATTCTCATCAAAGGAATTCATCTCGTCTTTCATAGCATTAAAAAATTTATCTTTGTGTCTCCAAAGCTCTACTAAAGCTTTCAAATTCTTTCAGTAAGTAACACATATTCACTAAGATCATATATTGTCAATAGTCTTAGACCTCTACCAGAATTTCTAACACTAGGTAGGTTATCAGTAGTTGGTGTATCACCATGATCATCACCATGATCACCAATACCGTCATCATCATGTGCAGGAACATCTACACCAGGTGAATTTACATGAACCTCACCCTCAACCTGCCCATGGACCGATGTAGAGGAAGTAACCTCTGAATCAATTCTGAACCATCCTAGCCTTGTATCGAAAGTACAAACTATTCTCTTCATGCTTATTCTTACACACTCACTTATTAAGCAATGCCTTTTTTATTTTTAGAAAACTTCACCAATTTATCTTTGTGTTCATCCTCCAAAGCTTCACCAAAGCTTTTAGGTTCTCCCCCATCAGTAAGTAACACATATTCACTAGGATCATATCTTGTCGATAGTCTTAGACCTCTATCAGATCTTCTACAATAGGTAGATTATCAGTAGTTGATGTATCACCATGATCATCACCATGATCCCTAATACCGTCATCATCATGTGTGGGAGCATATGCACCAGTTGTATCAACATGAACCTCACCCTCAACCTGACCGTGGACTGATGTAGAAAAATTAAGGTATGAATCAATCAAACTCTCATAACATTGAGTTTGTTTTTGGACTTGTAAATGTTCTTAATCGTTTGATCTTCCATGAGCACGATATTTCTGCTCTCAATATCTCAATGGGATAATAAAATATGTATCTTGACCATAACTATTGAACACACATTTTTGCGACTTCATCTCAAGCTTTGACCTTTCGTCTTTGGGAATGTGCAAAAATGTCTTGCACCAAAAGACTATCAAATGACCATAAAAGCATTCTTAGTCCAACCCCTCTTTGAAATGTCACCCTCCAATGGAGCACTTGGTGACTAATTTAGCACATGAACAACTGAGCTCAAAGTCATCGGCAAGCCTAAATGTTAAATAAAACATCTAATCCTCTCAACAGTCTTCATGTTCATTCTTTCAACCAACCCATTTATCTGTGGAGTCTTAGGTGGCGTCTTTTGATGCCTAATACTCTGTTTCCTATAATAAGCATCAAATGGTCCACAATACTCTCAACCATTATTACTATGAATACATTTCATATTCTTTCCCATATATCTCTCAACCAATGCCACAAAATACTTTATATATCCCAAAACTTGATCCTTAGTCTTCATAGTGAAAACCCAAAACTTTCTAGAATGATCATCAAGGAATGTGATAAAATATGATGTACTGCCAATAAATTTTGTCTTCATCGGACCACACACATAATAATCTATCAGATCAGGTATCTTAGATTTCATAGAAAATGTAATACTTAAACGAGACTCTATGTTGTTTTCTTGCAAAACAATGCACACATTTATGCAAATGCAAAATGGAGATACCTGTGATGGCTTCCTTCTTTGATAACATAGATAATCCCCTTTCACTCATGTGACCGAATCTCTTATGCTATAAGTCCATAGCATCATTATTCTCTACTACATTAACAATATCTTTTGAGACCTAGGCCTGCAAATAATGGAATCCTATGAAAGTTTTCATTTACTCTCTCCGAATAATCTATAGAAACCTTTATCATCAAGTCTTCTTATGGGTATCAAGTTCATCCAAACATCATGGATATGCTTGACTCCTTTAAGCATAAGTCTAGTACCAATACTACTTTCTAAGAATATATTACTAATGCCAACAACATGTACAATATCATCATTACCCATCTTCATAGAACCATATCTATATGACGTATAGGTAGTGAACAAATCTCGTTGTGATGTAGCATGAGTAGCAGCTTCACTATCAACAACCCAACTAGTCTCTTTCCATACAACATTAATGGCATCATTCTCAAGGAGATAAGAAATGGATAGTTTGTGACAATTACCCGATCTTCACTATCTTCTTATTTATTTTCTTGCTTGTTGTCTTTTTTCAACTTTCAACAATCATTTTTCATGTACCTTTCTTATGACAATAATGGGACTCCAATTCGCAAATTTGTTAAATTTGCTCATGCTCCTGTTCTTGTCCATCTTGGGCTTTCTATAAAAGCTTCTCTCCAGTGACTTAGTAACCAATGCATTTGAACGCAAAGCACTAGGATTTTACTGTCTTCTTGTTTCCTCATTCAAGATACTATTATTCACTAAATCCATCAAAATAACACCTCTCGACGTGGAGTTACAAAGATACATCCTAAAAATTCCCAATAATTTGGTAATATACCAAGAAGCATAAACCATGAATCTCTTCATCAAAATTGATTCCCATATCAGAAAGTTTGTTAGGATCCCTGAAACGTATTTAAGTGATTTGCCATCAGAGTTTTATCCTGATACCTCAACTTAAGCAACTTTTTCGTCACGTACATCTTATTATTCCCTATCTTCCGAACAAATAATTGCTCCAGTTTCAACCACAAAGAACGAGCATTAGTCTCATTTCCAATATGATGCAACACATTATCATCTAGAAAAATATAAAAAATGATGGCAGCAAAAGCTCACAACAGAAAACTAAACGAGACCACACACTTTTTACGTGAAAAACCTCTTCGATGTGAGAAAAAGAATAACGGGACCGTAGTCCACTCAAAAGGCAACTATATCAAATGAATATGAGTTATAACCACGTCATATCAGTTCCCACATAACAGATCCAGAGAGTAAGGCTCCAAAAAATGATCTCAACACAAGAGAAAACACCACAAGAACATAGAAATATGCAATTCCAAACGCTCCTGAGTTCACTAGGATTCCGGTCACCAAATCAGATCTTCACTGTAAAAATCTTAGATAAACAAGTCGAAAATACCTCTACAAAATTTCAGCTCAAATCGAAAATAGTTCACCGCTGGATATCCCAAACACTCATGACAATACCAACTGAAATCTTAAATCGCAACTACAACAAACAACTATGTGGAAACTCAATTTTCTCACACAGACCGTTGAAATATAAATCCCGCCATTTAATATTTAGAGAAATGAGTAACAAAGCTTTACAAGAAATTTCAGTCAGATTGGAGCACTTTTGAGCCTCCAAACGCTATCTTGAAATAATCCTGATAAAAATTGTTTTTTTCTCTTCTCAAATCCAAAAATTGCCTCTATTTTATTAACTTCTATCAATGCAAAAATTAGGATAAGAATAGTTTATATACTCCCTCATAACGCTAAGTCCAATAACAATCTTATGTATTAAAATAGACCCAAATTTATTGTTAACCAAACCCAATTGGTTTCCCCATTAGGAGAAGCACCCCTGCCGCCCCATGTGTCTCTTCTTCTCCTTTCTCTTTTTTTGTCTTCCCTATCTCTTCTTCTCTTTCTCTTCTTTTTTGTTGGTTCTCGGCATCTCTACTAGGGTTTCACCAATAGTGGGCTAGTCGCTGGTTAAGGAGATACGATATGTTGAGGTGGTGCAGTGAAAAGATCCAAGCCGACAGTCTCTTGGGTGTTTTAGATATATGCACACATGAGTGTTGCCCTCGAGGACGGGGTCACTTCTCCTATTGTTCTCATCTGATTTTGAAATCCAACAATTAGCATGTGGATTCAGAGCCGTGATGCGTTCAAGGAAAAAGCTGAAGATGGATCACCAGACCACGAAGATTGGTTAACAATCAACGCTTTGCTCGTGTCATGTATCACTACAAGAAACATGCCTTTTAACAACATAGAATTTTGTCGCTTAACTGTCATTACAAAGGGTTAGCGAAAACATTGCGTCGAACATCAATTCGATGTTAACTGTCGACGTAAATCGTCGATTTAAATTCGTCGGTGATTCAATTTTAAATTTGTGAGGACAAAGATTCGTCGTTAATTCGACGTAAATATTCCATCGGTAGTGCGACGTTATATTGCGATGATTCACCGATTAATTTGTGTGCTCGTAACATTTGTCGGTAATTCAGCAGAAAATTCCGATGAATTAACAACAGTGTTAAAGATAGAACATGGACTTGTTACACTGTTAGTAATCCAACGTTAAGTTACATCAATTTTACATTGATACCTCAAAATTTGATTTGGATTCAAGGTCATTGCAATATCGACAGTAAGTTTCAGTAATTCGTAGCTTTGTTAAGGTCGTTGGATTCAAGGTCGTTGCGATCGACATTAATATTGGTAAGTGTCAGTAATTACTGAAGAATTCTTAAATAAAATTTTAAAATAACTAAATTTGTTAAACTTTAAAAAAGTTAAACAAATGCAATTTAATTTAAATCTAAAATTAAATTAAAAAAAAAACAAAAATAGATTTTAAAATTACAATAAAATTTTTACAATTGAAACTTAAATACATAATTATAAATTTAATCATCCTCGAAATCTTTACGGGTCATATACTTTTGCATTTTTTGCCGCCACTGCTTTCCTCGCGAACTCGATTTGTTCCCATATTTGATCCGCTGCAACATTGCTCAATTCACCGGATTGGTTCTCACGTTGCAACGTCTGCGATAAAATGGGATTGTCCATCGCTATGAGATCGAACATAATATTATAGCATTGTATGTGTTGGGCGTGTGCTACCAACATAGCCCGCAAATCAACGATCTCGGTGTTTGCATCGTTAAACTGGTTGAACAGCTGAATTGGATCGTCCTGTCTGCGATAAAATGGGATTGTCCATCGCTATGAGATCGAACATAATATTATAGCATTGTATGTGTTGGGCGTGTGCTACCAACATAGCCCGCAAATCAACGATCTCGGTGTTTGCATCGTTAAACTGGTTGAACAGCTGAATTGGATCGTCCTGTGGTGGCGGAGGAAAACTAGAGCAAGCACTTGAGACATCACGATTGAACTGATACCTAAAACTTATCCTTTTTTCTTCAAAACAACCTATATACTGAATTTTGTAAAACTTAGATTTTACAAATATGAAATAAAAATTGATAAAGAATAAATTTTATTTAAAAAATTGAAACACATAACTATTCGAATATTTGGTCAATTTTGGAGTCATCAAATCTCCATCATTAAACTGAACTCCCACCTGGTGATTGTAAACACATTTTATTTTGCGTTCAACGACCTTCGCCATCACCTCGTTGTATATCCTCTCAGAATGAGGATCCACGAAGCTATCTTTTTTCTTTTGTGGTCGCTTCGAAAATCGCCGTTAATGGTTAGAATTCTCCCTCGACGGTCTAAGTTAAAAAATTGCAAAATTTAGAATTATTTCATATACTAAATAATTGATCTAAAAAAAATTAAATAACTTTATAAATAATTAATTTAAAATTACCATTTGAAGGTTTTCCAGCGAAATGGGTTTGACCTAAAGTATGCGGGATTGACAAATACCCGTCAGACCAAATTGTGCGCCGTGGTGCAGAATATTTTTCCACCAATACGATTGATTTAAGATCAATCCAATAGCGGACTAATCCGTTCCACATCGCCAATAATATGTATGAAGGATTCACGTCATTGGCCTTCACCTTCCATACCATCTTCCAATCTAAGGCGATGTTGCTAAACGTTTTGTCACCTTTTCTTCAAAAACTTTCTTGACGTGCTTGTGGATTGACATGTTCCATTGCCATTTTGGTATAAAATAAAAAATTAAATAATTTAATTACAAATTTTAGATACCGCAAAACATTTGAACCAGGTATTGCAGATATGGTCGGAAATTTGGCTCGAGTTTGCATGTGGTTCGGTGAATTAGTCTTTGATCGTGTATGACACGCTCCTACTAACTTTGTTATCTACTCTAAACTTGAGACAAGTTTTAATAGAATAAAATAATTAATCAAATTAAGTTATTTAATTAAACATTCTATAATTTTAAAAAATTATTTATTTTATTGAAATTAACAAAATTATATGAATTTCCTACCAAAACGTTCCACGTGGTCGTGTCGGATTCAATTTATCTAATCCTTTATGACCGGGTTGAACGAGTAGATACTCTACCATCATATGCTTGAACGACGGTAGGAAAGATTACACTATCAGTTGTGGAATTTGTAGTGGTGATGGTTTTTGTGACGGAGTTGGGATTGAGGTTGTAGTTTGCGTCTCCTGAACTGTCTCCGTTCCGGCCGATCGTGGAAACCATGATACACTATTGTTCCCCAAACGTTCTTGCTTACGCAAAAAACCAACATAGTGATTATGTTTTCGTGTCATCTACAAAATAATACAAATTAATTAATTATTAATTATTAAATAGTATATATAATTAACTTAATTGAATCTACAAGTCGTATTTTGTGAACATTTTAATACTATTGCATTGATTAAAAATTGTTACCTTGAAATTTTTAAAGAGAATGAAGAGAGAAGTAGAGATATGTTAGAGAGATAGTGGATTTTGGAAAATGAGTGGGGAGTGGGAAATTTTGCCGCTATGTATAGATTTTGTGGCCATCACTATTTTAGCGAAGGACTACTGACGCTGCGTCGTTAATTAGACGTAAAGTTTTTGGATTTCACACAGGCGTAAAGCCAATTAAGTTAAATTACTCATGAATTAACAACAATATCCGATGTAAAATTGTCGGCATATTTTAAATTAATATGCATTGTAGTGCGTGAAATCATTTGAATTACGATGGATTATCGATACATTCGTCACTGATCCGTCGTTACATTAGCGACGAATTAGTGACGACTGCAACGTTAATCGATCTTAATCTTAGGTTTAGAGTAAAAAGATTGAACTATGCGATGGAATAATGTCGTTTTTGCACTTTACGATGGATTAACGTCCAATTCGATGCTATTCTGTAGTTAGCCATGTTTTGGGATCAATAAGATGATTGAATATTGCGATAGAATAACGTCGGCATATTTAAGTACGACAGATTAACGTCAGATTTGATGGTAATTCATCGTAATTGTTGTTTAGGGATATGGTAAGATGACTGCACTTTGCGACAAATTACCGATGTATATCCCAATCCGTCGTTATTCCGTTGGTAAGCCATATGTAACACCAAGTTGCAATTCACAAATTATGTTACTTTTACATGTTTAATATGAGTCATTAACATGTTTACATATTGCATGTTTTTGATTGTTCTTATGATATGATAACACATTACAAATTCAATCGCTTACTTTTATGGAGATATCGTGTACGTAGTTGTATACTATGACTTTCTTATAAGAAGTTATTAACTTTGCAAATTGTTTTTACACAACAGAAAAATAAATTGATATAAAGACATTTTTTTAATACGGATCTTTTGGTGATAGATCTGATCCATAAGATAACCCATCAAATTCACTTTCATTGAAGTCGTCTACCGCATATTCTTTTATGTCGTCAAGAAGATTTTCGAGTTGGAAGTCTTCTGGATCAATAAGAAGAATGTCGGTAGTTTTCACAATGGGAGTTGACATATCCCAACGTGTAGATTGCTAAAGTGATTCTTCAAGTCAAACTAGTCTGACCACTTGGAGCAATTTTTATTATACACAATCACTTTATACCACTTTTCTTCACTCAAGTGGACGGAATGAAAACTAACTTGTTTTGCTTGGAATGCAAGAATGTACAACCCCATTGTTGTTTATACAAACAAAGAGGATATCGAACCAATCACATTTAAAACGTACGCATTTCAAAATATATTAAACCGGGGTACTCAATTTCTATTATTTCCTGCAATCTCAGTTAAAAATTGGTTTCACCCCTCATGTACACTCCATAGTTGGCATATGTTTTTGTCACATCACCTTCATCATAATGTTTTGTGGCTTTTTTTGTGCCTAAACCTTAGGAGCGAAATAGTATGACGTGAAGTGGTAAGTTTCTTCGGTTAAAATTTGTGCAACAATCGAGCTTGCAATTCATGATAGGTTTTTCGCCTTCTCCTTGAGATGTTTTATGAAACGCTCAAAGGGATACATCTAATACAAATGGACCGCTAAGAGCCGCGTCGTATGGTAGATGAATGGAAAGATGTTCCATGACATAAAAAAATTCTAGGGAAAAGATCTTTTCCAAGCTGGATATCAAAACAAGAATATTGAGATTGAGTGTTTCCAATCCATCTTCAGTCAAAGTGCGTGTACTTAGATCATGGAAAAATGTTCCAATGCCTACAATATATTTCGAGAAGATAATTATCCCTATGAATTATCCCTATAAATTAACATAGATTGATTTAAGTAGTTGTATCAAAAATAACAATTTCATATATACCTACGACTGCTTCACAGACATTTGATGTCAATACTTCGGCAAAAGCAAAAGGAAGTAGCCATTGTATAAACACATGACAGTCATGACTTTTCTATTCTTGAAAACTTTTGCCCATCTCTAATGATATTAACAAATTGGTAACAAACCCATCGGAAAACTTAACATATAGATGACCCAATTCTATAATGACGTTCTTGTTTCTACACTTGATTTGAATATTGATATTGGTGCTTTACCATTGCTCGCTAGATGAAATTCAGTTCTCGAACATATTTCATGCAAGTCTAACCTCGATTTCAAGCTGTTTTGTCCTCCCCTGTATGTTCAACACCGTATGATGTTATCAAAAAAGTTGTTCTCGATGTGCATGGAATCGAGATTGTGTTTGAGTATATGATCTTTCAAATACGTGACCTCCTAGAAGATGCTTTTCTTATGCCATTTGTGATTGTTAAGGTATTCATCATGCATATTAGTTGGAATGTGCCGGTTACCCGCATGCTTACTGTTTATTTTGCATTGTAGTGATCTATTTGTTCTTTTATCTCTTCTCTTGAAAGATGCAATGTTGGAGGAACAAGAACAAATTTGTTTTTCCTAAATAGACGCTTATTTTTCTGATATGGGTAATTTATTGGTAAAAATCGACGGTGACAATCGAATCAATATGTTTTTCTTACATGTTTTAGTTGAAACACATCGGTCCAATTTAAAAAGCCTGACGAGATAACATCCCATGTATTTTCCAACCATAAAACATTCCAAAGAAGGGAAGTCGTTTATAGTCCACATCAGAACTGCACACATCGTAAAATTTCTTTTGGTTGAACAATTATAAGTTCAAATGCCATTATACCACAGCTCTTTCAACTCATTTATTAGTGATTGTAGGAACAGATAAAGAGACCGGTTGGGATGCTTAGGACCAGGAACTAATATGCTAAGAATTTGATATTCCCTTTGCATGCACATTTCCGAAAGAACATTGTACAAAGTTACGATGAACAAACACAATGAATATTGCCTCCCATACATACCAAAAAGACAATAAACCCATTAGAGCACAAAACAAGATAATCATTTCTAATTTGTTTACCAAATTTGGCGTGCACTTTGTTGAAGTGTTGCCACGCCATTGCATCAAACAAATGAATGATCTCTCTATCTTTCTGTGAATGTAAAACATGCCATTATTGATGCAATTATCCTCTCAGATTGGTACATTTATTTCAACCTATCAGTTATAGGAAGGTACCACATCCGTTAGTTTAGTCTGCTTATTACCTTGCGACTTATACCGTGGTTTTTGATAGAATCTATATTTCTACAACTTATCATCGTCTTTCCAAAAAATCATCTAATTTATAAACAAACATTTATCAGAAACATCTGTAGATGTCAATGCAAACATCTATAATCTCTTATGGTAAACCAAGACTAAAAATCAACTTTCATATCTCATTATATGATTCAAAAAATAAATTATTTTTAGCAAATACTCGTTAATCAAGTAAGCCCAATCATCCATGCAAATTTCAGACAAGTTGGTTAGTTTTAGTGTTCATCATCCCAGTGGCTAATGGCAATTTTGATTGTCCTTCTCTACAACCATAGTAGATTGGTTGGTTTGCTACGTCTGTCATATCATAGAATCTTCTTGCATCTACGTCACGTTCTTCGATATGATCATCAACAATTTCATGAACTGCATCACTAATCATGTCATGAATCCTATCACGTTTTTCTCCATATTCATCATGACAATCAAATTATTGATGATTATAAACATCACTAGGCGCATTACTCATTATACCATCATAATTATTATTATTACTACTACTTGAAACTTCATCATAATCATCATAACTCTCGCTATGATGAAATCAAACATAACACTTTGGTGTAAAACTTTTATTCAATAAATGTTTCCACATTATGTCAATTATAATAAATTTTCTATTCATGCATTTTCGACATGGACATAACACCTTACGGTTTCCAAAGTCAACGGTATATTTTCCACTTGATACATGAATATCTCAAAACCATCACAAAATCTTTTGAATTGATCCCTCTACATTTGTATGCATGTACATCCAACTTCGTAGTTCATATATAAGCATTACTGAAGAGTTTATGAAAAATATTTGCGAGAAAATATCTTTTGTGAATGGTGTTGAAATTCAAAAATGATCATTTATAGGAACATTTACAAAGTAGCATCAGATTACCATCTGTTATGTGCGGTGGATTAACGTCGACCACAGTTGCGACCACTTAGCATCGACTTAACAACAAATATTTTGTTTGATAAATGGTAGATGCAACACAGTTGACACGTGTTCACCTACTAGAATATATGATTGATTTACGATGTTATTTTGCGACGAAACCAAGTCGACGCAAATTTGACTTTATATACAAACAACCTAATGAAAGAATGAAAATCGTCGTTAAATCGACGTAAAATTCATCCTAGTATGTGTTGGCTTAACGTTGAACTCTTCCATCCTAAACTAACATTGAAGTTACGTTGATTTGCAAAATATGTTGCAAAATTGATTGTAATTCATTGCTATTTAGCGACGTATCATTTTCAATGCAAATATTTGAAGGTAATGCCCCTCTTTCTTGTAGTGGATGAAGATGATGATCGATATGGAGTTACTGACAAATATCTCCCACCGAGATGTGGTGAGAGGTTTACGAGAATCAATCAGAAAATGATTCTCTGTCTTTAATGTACCAAGAAATCAAAAGATGAAAGCAGATCTTGCAAGTTGCATGACAGTGAAAACCTATTACGATAAACTCAACATGATTTGGGATAACATAAACAATTATCGATCACTTCAAACTTATCAGTGTGAAAAATGTGTATGTAATTTAGGCCCACAAAAAAAGAAAGACAGAGAATATGATATGGTTCAACATTTTTTGTTTGGTATTGACACGAAATTTCATACTATATGATCTAGCTTGACATCTCGTATAATGCTTCTTAGATTGGAAGAAGTCTACAATATCATAAGGCAGGAAGAAGATCATTAAAAATCTTCTCATAAAAGATGATGGACCTGAAGTCATGACTTTTGCAGTTCAATCTCGACCTTGACTTAG
Source organism: Pugionium dolabratum (assembly GCA_018901945.1). Taxonomy (NCBI): domain Eukaryota; kingdom Viridiplantae; phylum Streptophyta; class Magnoliopsida; order Brassicales; family Brassicaceae; genus Pugionium; species Pugionium dolabratum. The sequence goes on along the minus strand of JAEVFF010000139.1, from coordinate 362,918 downwards.
AATAGAGGAGCTAAAAAAATTTGGCATCTGAAAACATTGCACCCGTGGCGGACACTAACTAGATAACTGTTTCGTCATCATCGACAATCCATAATGGTGGGTGATCGGCCAAAAGGAAGATCTAACACACATGGATTTTTAGGAAGGGGGAGAGGTTGGCCAATCTCGGATTTCAATGGAAATCACTCTTGAAATTTGTCTTCTTCTTTTATTAATGTAGTTACATTTGGCTCATCATCCTAGGAACACGTGAATTATGTGGTCACATATAATGATCGAGATGCAGTGAGCGGTATCAAAGATGAACAATGGCGCAATGTCACTAAGATTTTCAATGCTGGAAAATGGGATGGGAAAGAAGCTTCAAAACCTTTGCATCAGAAACTTAAATAGCTATGTCCTTTTATTCTTCTTGAATCTTATACAAATGTGTGTCACACCATATGATCGGGAAGCTAGACCTGTTGACAAACTTAAAGTAGATAGATCCGATTCTGATTATTCTTGCTGATGGAAATAAAAGAGTAGTTGTTAAAGAAGGAACATTACATCTAGGACCAAATTTGACTCTTTAATATGTGTGTTTACGTGGAAAAATTGCAGTTTGATTTTATATCTATTGGAAAAGTGATGGATGAAAATTATTATGTCTTCCAACTTGTGTTTGCTTTTTCGTGATTCAGGATGGTACTACAAAGATAGTGGACTTGGTAAAAGGGAAGCATGAATTTTCTATTTTAGGAGTATCAAGTTTCCTGTGGCATTACGTACAACCGTAGAAGGCTGATTTGATCATTGACATAAGCGGTTAGTACATGCTTCAGCAAAATTTGTTAAGCTGCTTCATAATCTTTGAATGATAGCGAGGTTTCCAATATAGTGTGTGACACATGTATGCGTACAAAACAAACATGTGAATCTTTTCTTTTGAGTTCGAATAAAAGTTCTCCAATTTTTCAACTTAACCATTACAACGTGTGGGGACCATATCAAACACCTTCTCACTCGAGTGCTTGTTATTTTCTCACTATTTTCGATGGTTTTTTTTGCTGTATGTGGATATATTTGATAGTTGAAATAGTGAAACACAACAACATTTGCGTCATTTTTTTGGCACATGTTGAAAGACAATTTGAGACAAAGGTCAAAAGTTTGCAGAGTGACAATGAAACTAAATTCTTGGAAGAGGGCATCGCCGAAAAACTGGATCGGTGACATTGAAAAACTTTGTCACCAACACGGCGACTAAGGAACCAATATCCACATGTACCTATCCAATTGAGAATTATGTGAACTGCTATCGTTTTTCTTCAACACACAAGGCATTCTTATCTACAACCACATCATGTGCGGTCCCTCAAACCTTTCCACAAGCTGTTAATGATAAATTATGGAATGATGCTATGACAAATGAAATTGTTGCTCTAGAGAGGAATAATACATGGACAATTGAAGATATGCTGCCTGGAAAAAAGGCAATTGAAAACAAATGGTTTTCACTATAAAGTATCGATCTGATGGGAAGATTGAATGATATATGGGTGCACTTGATTGTCTTAGGGAACCTTCAAGAAGAAGGAGTAGCCTATGACAATATGTTTGCGCTTGTAGTAGAAATGGGTACCATTGTACATTTTTTTTGTTGCTGCATCAAATAACTGCATTTACATCAAATAGATGTTCGCAATACATTTATTTATGGAGATTTGACGGAAGAAGTATACAAGAAAATACCATAGAGATTTCTTCCCGCTGATTTGAATAAGATATGTCGTCTTCGAAAATCACTATACGGATTGAACCCCATATGCTGGTTTGCCAAGTTATCAACTGCCTTACAAGCTTATGGTTTTACACAAACTTTATCAGATTATGCGATGTTTAACCACAATAACAATGGTGTGGTTCTTCATATGCTAGTCTACGTTGATGACTTAGTTATTTTGGAAACTCTCTCGTTGAAATTTCATGTTTCAAAGACTATCTATCCAACTGTTTTCACATGAAAGATTTTCAAAATTTTTAAATATTTTTTGGACATCGAAATTTCAAGAAATGACCACAACTTCTATTTATCTCAACAAAAATATGTCTTTGACAGCCTAACCAAAACTGGTCTTCTCGGTGCAACACGAACTTTTTTTATAGAAAAAAATCACAAGTTGTCTTTGTCAAAATTTGTGCTACTCACGGATTCAACAAAATACGTTGACTTATTGGAACACTTATTTACTTGGCGGTTATATAGCTAAAACTTTCATATTGTGTTCATACCTTGACACAATATATGGAGCCACCAAAGGAAGCACATAGGAACATAGCGTTGTGTGTAGTTAGATATTTGAAATCTAACTCGAGTCAATGAATTTTATAGAGCAATGATGTGTTTAATGAAAGAGTTGTTTTGGCTCTAGATAGTCCTCTATGATCTAGGTGTCAAACATGATCAGCCGATGTGTGTATACTCTGATAGTAAATCTGCTATAGCTCTATCAAAAAATCTAGTTCAACATGAGTGTACAAAGCATGTGAAAAACGATTGCAATTTCATACGTGATGCAACGGTCGCCGGTAAGATACCAACAACATTTGTTCGTTCTCAAGATCAATTGGTGAACATAATTCACCAAAGCTTTGGGACAAAAAGAATTCCATATTTTTGATGCAAGTCAAATATTCTCGTTCATGCTCTGATTTGATTGAGGGGGGTGTTGATATATCATGTGTATCTTTTGTGATCTTCTTGTTTTAGAAAACTATTAAAATACATTGCATACAAAATACATTGCATACAAAATATACTTTAATAAGTAAATTACATGATATGCTTTGAAGATTATACATACATCATGAATAGTAAAACAATCTCTCTTTTTGCTTAAGAAATGGTTTTGAATTATAACATTTGCCATTGCTGATGGCTTCCTAAAGAAATACGAGTCGATAGATCCATATATGTAGCTTCACATTTGTTGCAAAGATGTTGTACATGAAACCAAACACATTTAATACTTAAGATAATACAAAAGAAAGAGCATCGAATTCAAATTTTATACTGGTTAAGTTGAGAGATGCTCATTTTCTTTTAAAATTCTTGAAAGCAATGTTAATTAGTATCCAACACAAGGATTAAACATTTGAGATAAAGGATTGGAGACAAAGGATATAGTAGTACTAGCAATAATGCTAAGGGATCACAGAAAAATACCAGGAGAAGGAGATCAAATCCTTTAATTATTGCAGGCAGAATCCACTCCACAGACTGATCATAAGAATAAAGACAAATCCCTACTTGCCAAGTCTGTACGTGACTCACATCCGCTAAATAAACAAAAGGAGCTTGAAATGGTAACACAAAAGAAAGGATCCCAACAATTTCCCCCCTCTTTAGACCATGATTGTAGCTCGTCTATGCACCTTCTTCTTCCGAAGATGGGAAAATCTATTCAAAGTCCGATTATTCCCTTGCTGAAGACGATTTTTCTGCTTCTAGTACATAGTTTACTAAAATCCTCTCTAACAAAAAGAGGAGATTGGAAAGAATGGCTTCAGGGATCATCCCTAACTCTAAAAATCATTGAAGATGCTGGTTGACACTTTTTGTTAGAACATTAGAGGCTTCAATAATAGTATCAAACGTAATAGTGCTAAATAATTCCCTTTTTGGTAGCCTTATTGAAACTCAGGTGAACAACTTCATAACTCTTCCAAGGTCTTAGCTTCTTCTTTACCATGATGGCAGTTTGTAGACAACTATGAGTTTGCATCCTTCTATCAATCTATCCATACACTCTAAGTCGAGCTAGATGATTACATGAATTGTGCGACTCCCTACCTTTTCCAAGGAAGTCACAATCTTGTACATCTATGTAATCCATTGTTTCTTCAAAGACATGGACAGTTTTAGGGGATTTTAACCAACTCCTTAACCCATTAAAAAAACTCTCAAGGCAGCACTCACATCACTCGGAGAATGGTTGATTTCAGAACTGCACTAGTGCTACTCGACTTTTTGATTTATCGTTCCGCTTGGTGGAACAAACATGAGGTTAATCCCATAACAAAGAAGCTAGACAGAATCCTTATCAATACTACAAGAAAACATGTATTTGTCACTACGAAAAAGGTCACAAATTAGTAGTAAATTACACATTAGCGACTATATTGCGACCACATATTTATAAGATAAATTTTTGGTCGCTCTCGAGTCGCTAATTTTGTACTACAATGTGACCACCATTTAATGTTATTCTACAATTTAAATATTTTCGCTAGGAGTTGCTTCGGATTCGCAAAAATGAAAATACAAAACATATGGTAGCGTCGAGGCTCGAACACGGATCGTTGAAAGAATTCGCAAAAATGAAAATACAAAACATATGCCAATGCCAAAGCTCAAACTCGGGTCGCTGAAAGGTGAATGGCATGTGTAGTCAGTAGGCCACTAAATTTAATCAATAATTAACTGCAGCAGCATGCATATATACAAGAATAAGAAAATGAATTTTGTGACTTTTTGCCATCACATTCGACATGTTGTGGCAAATTAGTGATAATTTTTTGTAATCTAATAGTATCTATGGAAATAAGATCATTTATACTTATTTATAATTGAAATTATAACTTTTAAAATAAAAAATATATAGAAATACATATAAATTACTAAGGCATTGGCATATTAGTAGTATATTAGTGACTACATTGCAACCACACCACCACTGTAATAATAGTGTAGTGGCTGATTTGCCACTAATATGTGACTATATTTGTATAAATCATCCATTCCTTTTAACTTATACTACATTAATAATCAATGTGTTTGCTCACTTTTTTGGATAATCTAATAGTGTACTACATATTAAAGAAGAATCATTAGAGTTCAAATTTGCTGATGTGTCATCACCACATTCACTCTCAACATTTTTTTGTAATTAAATTAATAAAAAATCATTAATTACATATTCTAATAACTAGACAACCAATATTTCTTAATTTAAATTGATGAGTTTAGTTTTGTTTTTGTTTCCAAACACAATCAATATATTTTCAAATAAAATTTCATATTGTATAATTTGTTTTTAATATTAAATTCGAATTATTATAATTACTTTGTAGTATGAGTATTTTATATATAACTATATTCTATAATAAAAAAATTAATTAAAATAATTTCATTAATTTAATATAAACATGTTACAAAATTTCTTATTTAATTCCATCAAAATTTATTTCTAACATTGTGTTAGTTTTTATATTTTAAATTTTTTAATTGTTTATCCTCACACATATATACTATATATTAAAGGAGAAACATTAAAATTCGAATTTTTAAGATCCAACTGATTCAAAAGTCATGAGATTTTAAGATTTTGAACATAATCAATTGATCTCTATAAAAACTTTTACAGCTATATATAACACAAGAAAGAAAAAAATATGATATTTTTTGTATTTATTTAAAAATTTATTTAAATATAAAAAATTTAAAATATTAAATTTTGACTGGGCGTACCACATGTACTATTCTAGTGTCTATGGAACTAAGGTCATTTATACTTAGCTATAACTGAAATTATAACTTTTAAAACCAAAAATATGAAAATACATATAAAATACTAAGGCAGTGACATATTAAATGACTACATTGCAGCCACACCACCATCGTAAAGTAGTCACTATTTTTCCACTAATATGCGGCTACATTTATAAAATATGGTTAGAGATTGAATAGTAATCGCAAACGAGTGGTAAAAATGACCATGGTAGCAATGTAGTCACAAAATTTGAAAACTTAAAAAAAATGGCCGAATCCCAAGCTTTGGGTTGATTATGCAAATTAGGGTGGATAGCCACAAGGCCACTAGTATCATTTGGTCATTATTGCTGCAACTTTATATATAGAAGAATAAAAAATTTGATTTTGTTACTGTTTTGCCACCACATTCGACATATTGTGACAAATTAGTGATAAAAATGGTAAAATCTACCATAAATCCTAAATCTAATCAATTTTTACATATTTGAGATTGTATGATAAAACATAGCACTTTAAAATGTGTAAACATAATTTAGTATCAGCACAACATCAATTAACAAGTATATCAAATTTCTTAACTCATTTTACAAAATCAATCTTTCTCTTTAACTTATACTGCATTTAATAATCACTATGTTTTATTATTTTGCCTACATTTTTTGGATAATCTAATAATGTTTATGGAATTAAGATCATTTATATTTATTTATAATTGAAATTATAACTTTTAAAACCAAAAATATATGGAAAACATATAAAATACTAAAGCTATTCGTGGTAAATTAGCGAGTACATTACAACTACAACACCATCGTAATCATAGTGTTATCGGTGATTTGCCACTAATATACGACTACATTTGTAAAATATGGTTGGAAATTGAACCATGTCGCAAACGAGTGACAAAAGTGATCGTGGTGGAAATATAATCGCAAACTTTGAAAAACTAAACATGACCAAATCTTAGGCTCAGACTCGGGTCGATGTATGCCGATTGGGCTGGGTAGCCACTACCCCACTACTATCAATTGGTTGTTAACTGCGGAAACTTTTATATAAACGATTTAAAAACATAAAATGCAATAAAATGCAATAAATTTCCACTTGGACTAATATTATAAGACATATTTTTACATAGTTTTTAGAAAAACATAGAAAATAAAATGCATTACTACATTTTTAAATATATTTTTCTATATCTTCTTTTTCATCGTCATCATTATAGATATATTACACTTTTATGTAATTTTTTACTTCGACATCTCCAACGTCAAAATCAATTTATTTGCTTTGATTCACTTTATCAATCAAACGGTCTATATCTATCTAGTCAACCATGGTTACCACATCATCATTTTTTTGTTGTACAAGAATTTCCACTTTGTTTTTGTAGTTCCCAAAAAATATTTCCCCTTAGATTGACTTTGAGAATGCTAAGTCATATTTTTTTTGATGATTTGGTCTGCAGATCTGGTATATGAAAAACTTGATCCGCTTGACAAGTTTTGATATGATAATACAAAATAAATTAGCTATAACCAAATTTATCGATAGAACATCTTCTTCTAGTTAAATAATAGTTATATATTCGACGACAATTACTTATGTATCTAGAATAAATAGTTCGTCTTTATAGTATTTTGTGTTAATAATACATCAACAACGCCATTTCACATTTTTGAATGCCTTTCGAAAGCGTAGGATTATTAGATATGATCTTCAAATATACCATTTCAACATACTTAAGCTGAATGATATATGCTAGTATCCCATTAAAACCAACTTTATCAAATGCATCTGAATAATTTACACAAATGCCGTAGTTACATTTTTTTTTCTGTGTCCATGTTTTTTTGTGTGGAACATATAACTTCTTGTAAAATAGATCGAAAAAGTTATCGCTTTGTTCATGGGATCCTGCACTAATTCTTGAACCCATATGGGAAACGCGGCGTCCATAAAAGCAGTTGCATTGATCTGCATATTAAACTTATATTATCAATTGCTAAAAAGCACATTGTTAATATTAGATTAATATACACAACTAACTATAGCGATTATATATACATAATATGTAACCTATATAGGAAACTCTTTATCTCCTTTAGATGAAATGTCATTTTTAAAAAGATATGAATATGTAATATGAATCTGATCTTCGAACAAGGTACATACAAAAATAAAAATGATAATAAATAGTTATTGGATTATATACTACAGTTAAAAGTAATCAATTTATCATTTTGTCTGTATTTTTTTTTGACATTACTCCACCTCTTAAGTGGACGAAAATATACACAATTTCGCAAAACATATGCATGTGCGCATTGGTAGTATATCTTACAGAGTCATATTTCCTTACTTTTTCTAGTTGGGTGACCCATGTGAGTAAATATATCTGGTATTCCAGAAACTGGATATACATAAAGTTCACCTTTATCGAATCTAGTAGACATATCTGAATAGTTAAGCAACAAGGTACGTATACAAAGTGAATGATCCACAAAACGATAAAAATAAACACTTAATATAAACAAAAATTTACTACTTATTTGTGCATATATGGGCAGTGAAGTAGTGCTCGGAGAATTAAGATATCTCATCATTCCCATATGATTCAACAATCGATCTTCCAGCATATCTTTTGTTCTTTGCTTTTTTTTCAATTTTTAAAAAACCATTCAAATAGATACATCTACCTATATTGCGCAAGACCACCTAGTTAAACTTCGTACGGAAGATGTATGGGCAGGTGCTCCAATACGTTGAAAAACGCAGGTGGAAAGATTTTATCTAAATTACACAAAATTATGACTATTTTTTCCTTCAGATGTCGGACATGACTTTGTTGTAATGATCTAGAGCATATGTCGCAAAAATCCTTCAGTATGTACATTACTCATATACATTGTGACATTAGTACCCGATAATGCAAGATGACTGTTTCGTGGTAAAAAGTTATGCAAATATAAATGATAGTAGCATCTCCACAAAAACATGACAATCATGACTTTTCATACCCAAAAATTTTCCTCTATCCATATTCATAAAATTCGCTAAGTCTGTCACGTATCTGTCTGGAAATTTAACCTTTTTACACATTCCAATAATTATTCTTTGGCTTCTTAGTCAATCTAAATATAGGAAATGAAGCATTGCCACGACCTTCTACAAGCAATTCTTTTCGAGAACAAAAATTCACAACGTCCAATCATGACTTAATTGTGTATTTGGATTTATCCATCACATTCATAATAACATTTATGATGTTATCAAAGAAATTCTTCTTTATATGCATTACATCAAGATTAGTCATAGTTTTAGGTTTGTCTAGTATGACAACTCCTAAAATATGATTTATTTATGCCAATTATGCCACTTTCCATATATTTCCTCTTTTACTTCATGCTCTCACCACAGACAAATGTTCTAAGTAGATTGATTATGTTTTATTCGCTCATATAAATCTTGTTCACCAGTCAAAGATTTTGGTGGGTAGTTATTCAATGTGTGATTTCCCTCTAAAATTTGTTTATTTTTCCTTAATGGATGACCATGAGTAAGAAACCTTACGTGACAATCAAACCAACACGTCTTTCTTCCATTTGGTTATTGGAATAACTTCATATCATCCATAAAAATTGGACAAGAGAGTCTATCATGCGTCATCACAACATCTCATATGCTAGAAAATCGCTTATCATCTATAGTAGCACAAAATTAAAATTAAAATTAAAATTTTGATTCAAGCATAATCATATGCCTCAACTCCGGTAGACAACAATTCTTTAATTCATCAATCAAATGCTGGAAGAATATATCAAGACTAACACGCGGATGATTTGGCCTAGAATTCAAAATTATAAAAAAACAAGTACTCTTTTTTCATACACATATCATGTGGTAAGTTATATCGAGATATTTATCATTTTTGTAATTATTACAAGGATAGAAAAATTTACCCCATTACTCTACAGTTGATTAATTGTAAAATTCATAAACTGTTCCATCCCTGCTGCAAATTCGGTCGAGATAATTCTTTTCTGATCATTGATCTTTTTCTACATCCACTCTCTTGAATTACTATTATTGTAATCCCCCCCCCAATTTTTCCAATTTTTTTTTAACTTTTGCAAATGAGAGAAACATGTGGAAGCATATATATATATATATATATATATAAGATTTTGTCACTACGTTGTCACACTTTTACCACTATATTGCGATCACCGTTATGGGTCGCTTATATCACCCTTGATGCCAAAAAGATGTTAGTTTCATGTATATCTCCAAATGATGTTAAAGACAAGTCTTCAACATGCCTCCTAATAAGTCTCATGGATTGGAGATTTTTTTAGGAAGTGCTAGGAAATGATATGAACATTGATTCTAACCTGACTGACCCATGCCAAGTCGGCCGTATCGGAGCTTTTCCGGAACACATAGAAGACGGCGAGAAGGATATCAAGAAGGTTCTAGGAGTTTTCAATCGGACCAAAACAAGGAGCTTAAAATTTCGCCAACAAAAATCACTTCCTAAAGCTAACTTCCCAAGAAGAATTCACATTGGCCGCACCAATTATTTAACGACACACAACGCCCTTAACGGACCAGTCCACACACTTGACCGATGCCCTTATTTCAAGGTATATCATTCCAGACACAAAGTTCATCTACAAACCAGCCATAAGAAGACGTATGGTCGTGGAAAGACACCCATGTACCAAGCCCCAACTAAAGATGGCCGAGACTCCCCGTTTGGATCGTACTGTGCACCTTGTCTTGCAATTCAGTTTGGTAGCAATGGACCAATTCAATTTTTATGCTTTGGGCCTATTCTAGATTGCAAAAGAAGATCAAATTTTTTTTGTTCTTTTTTACAAATTTTATAAAGCTAAATAGACGGATTTAAAAATTCATTTCGGATAGTACACCATGCAACCTAGTCTCAGGGAAGATAGAACACACTGGAATATAAACTAATTACACTATGATCGCTCACAGGCCAAAACGATAAATCCAGCTCATGCACGACATGAAGTACTAACACTAAAAAACCACCTAAGCATCAACTTGCTAAAAATGTATTATCTCCCACTTGCCACCTCATGAAACATAAAACGTGGGAACCTACATGGAAGAAGCGTTCCCCAAGGCTTCTAGAAGATCTAACACGCTCCAACCAAGTTGCCTTACTTGGCCAAGGCGTTTATCCCAATGGCCATGTTCCTCTTTGCTTGCGTAATATTGTTGTTTCTTTTTTCTCTATATTTTATGATCGTTGTATTTTTTTATCTTATAAAAATTCCTCTCTCTTGTACCTGAAAGGCACGAAATTATTCAATAATAAACACATTTCTTTGAATCAAAAGCTTGTAGCTTTTGTATACGGTTACTTTTTGTCGATTTCTCTCAAGTATTGTGTGTGAAGTTCCTCTTGTTTGAAAATCGATTGAGTGTTAATTTCTAGTGTATGGAGTCCCCAAAGAAAGTCAAATCTCACCTCTTTCTTGCCTCACTCTAACCCATTTCCAAGCTAAGAGCCATCACACCTCTTTGATCTACCCATTCCGATAAATCTAGTTGAGCCAAGAGACCATTATTTGTGGGCATTCCTATTGGGTCTTACATCAGGACATCATGGGCTCTAACCTCACGACTGTTGTCTAGGAATTCTTCTCTTCCAGTACGATTATCAAACAATGAAATTCCACTATTATCACCTTCATCCCAAAGAAGCATGGTGCCGAGAAACTCGGTGACGTTAGGCCGATTTCTGGCTGTAACATTGTCTACAATCTTATCTTCAAGATTTTGGACCGTAGACTCTAATCCCTCTTAACTGGTATGATATCTCTCTCCTAACCTGGATTTTTGAAATGTAGATCGCTTGTAGAAAATGTCTTGCTTAGCTACAGAAGTGTTAGTGTAGAAGTTGTTCCTGATACAGAGTATCAGTGTGTTCTGTTTTCTTTGTTGCAAGTGGTTTGAAAATAAGACAAGAAGATCAAGATGAAATAAAACAGAAAAGAATACCAAGGATTTACAAATTCAAGATCCAAACCGGTATCCCTACTTCTCGTGAAGATATTACCTCGGAAATTCACTAAGAAAACTTGGCTCAAAATCGAGCCATTTTGCTTTGTTACAAGTGTTTGTTATCTCAGTATTTCTCTCTACCTCTCATGCTCTTTCTCTCTACCTCTCATGCTCTCTACTTCCTTTATTTCATCTCCATTAACTCCCATTTATACTACTTACGACTGAGAGTATTAGATCAAATATTGAGCCTTTAATTGATCGACATTCTCGTGCCTTATGTCTTCTGAGAATGTCTGTTGTAGTGATTGATCCTTACTAGAAGAGATTCCTTCTGTAGTCTGATACATGATAAGTCAACTATCTTCTTGAGACTTGTTGTGTACTCGGTTTTCATCCTTGTACGATTTCTTGCTGTGGAGAGATAGAGGGACAAGAAGTTGCCTTAATTGGCCAAGACAACTTCCTTGATAACAACCTGAAATAGAATGTCTCTGCTTCATTTTAACTTGTACTTCTTGCTGTGTCACAGTTTAAACCAGAATCTTCACAGTTTGGTTATCTGTTTAGATCAAAGTTTGAAGTTGGTGCCATCTGTTTTTATCCCCCAGCAAAGAACCCAGTGATAACACATCTTTCCTTTGTTGATGACTTAATGGTTTTCTTTGATAGGTCTTTTCTTTCTCTCCAAGGTATTGCTACTTCCCTCTCTGTAAAAAATATCAAGGTTAGGATTGAACAAGGAGAAATCAACTCTGTTCCATATGGCATGAACCCAAATGAAACTCAATTACTAAACAGTTTTGGGTTCCATAGTGGTTCATTCCCCATCCGTACCTTGGCCCACCTCTCTTAAGTTGAGAACTTCGTATTGCTGATTATTCTCTCATAGTGGACAAGCTCAAACATATTACGAGCTAGACAGTTAAATACCTCTCATTTACGAGTCGCTTGCAACTACTTTCCTCGGTTATCTATAGTATGGTAAACGTCTGGTAGCGGTTTTCACTCTTTCTAAGTGTTGCATAATACGATGAAGATTGTAAGTGTTTCCTTTGGCCAAGAGACATCAATAAACGTTGCAGTGCCAAAATCTCTTAGAAGGCGATTTGTTTACCAAAAAAAGAAAGAAGCTTGGGCCCAGGAATTTCTTTGCATGGAACAAAGCCATATCCCTAAGGTTAGTATGGTTGTTGTTCGTGAATAGCTTCTCCCTTTTGGTGATGTGGACTAAGGAGCACCACCTAAAGCACATAAACTTTTGGCTGGCTGAAGAAAGATGTAATCAGTCATGGATTTGGAAGTTTCTTCTATCTTTGTGACCCCTAGAAAAGCAACTCCTTGGTTGCGATATTGGGGATGGTCAATCAGCAAGCTTCTGGCTCGATAACTAGCTCACTCATGGCATCCTTCTCGAGACTATAGGTCCACATGGCCGTAGGACACTTGTACTACCTATAGATTCTTCTATCAGTAAAGCATCAAACATCGAAGACGGTTGGAGACTGCCCCCAACAAGGACTCGGAATGCGGAATTATGTAATCTTCGCATTACCTTTGATAAGTATTTGAATTTGTTGATTTATTATTGATCCATCTTGACTATTTATACATGTGAAAGGTAACTAGATAAACATGAATAATATAGAATATTCTTAAATATATTCTAGTATATAGAATATTTCCTAAGTATATTCTAATAACTTTCTAATCCACTTTGCCACCACATCTTGGGAGAGGACACTTCATGTTCCTTTGGGGGCTCGAAAACTTCAGGAAACCTACCTTCTCTACAATGAAGATTTGGGATATCATTAGACCTACGGTTCCTAAACATTCAATCCCTAAACATGCTTTCACGTTTTGGATCTCAAACCTGGATAGATTGCCTATTAAAACCCGTTTTGTTTGCTGGAGAATAAACATCCACACTTGTGGTCTCTATAATGTCCATCCGGAGACTAGAGATCATTTGCTCTTTCATTGTAACTATTCGATCAGGTTTGGCAAAAGGTCTTTGTTTGACTTGGCTGTCATAAAATGCTTTTAGTTGATTATTGTGATCTCATTAATTGGTTGTTGGTCTATCTTCTATCCATGTCAAGGATTCTTACGCTTCTTGTAGCCCAAGTACAAGTAACCATTTACATTTTATGGAAAGAAAGAAATAACAGATTTTATAGCAACACAATTTTCTCGATGGAGAATCTATTCAATCAAATTGACCGTTTTGGCCGTCTCTCCCAAAAACACTGCCAAAATCTGTTGAACCACTTTAACTACTTTCAATCCTGATTCTACTGGTTTATATATTTTTTGGCAACAAAAGCTATTGCTAAGCCTTGTAATTAAACTAATGTTCCCTTTTAGTAATATATTCACATTTTATCAACAAAAGAAACACAAAATTCCAATGAATCCTATCAATTTAATTCTTATTTGAAATCTAGCTAGACTATAGTCGGAAGTTCAAAATGGATCTAACACCTAGGAGAAAAAATTGAAAAAATAATTGAAAATATTAAAATGTTATCGAAAAGTAGTAAGTCTATTGAAAAATGTTAGCAAAATCTACAAAAAGATTAAAATGTAAATCTACTTTAGTCTGTCGAGAATCCTTACAAAGTATGCTAAAAGACTAGACAGACTAGCGGATATAAATGTAAGTCTGCAGATAAATTTAGAAAATTTATAATCATCTGCCAAAAGAAAAGTTGACTAGAAAACTAATTAAATCTGCAGAATTATTTGCTAGATTTTTTAAAAATGTGCCAAAAGAACTAACAAATAAGAAAGTAAATATGCAGATAAGTTTACAAAATATTGGAAGCATCTACCAAACGAACGTACACTAGTAGGGTAGAAAAACACTATTTAAATATACCAAAATATTTGCTACACTATCTAAAAGTCTGCCAAAAAATAACAACTAACAGATACAAAAATTGAATAAGCATATCGGAGAATCATATGAATAAAAAGTAAAAAAACTGGTAAAATACAGTCCCATTTCGGTAAAGTGAAAAAATGTTAAAAAAAATTTCAATAATTTCTAACCGGTATTAAATTGGTTAGCGTATAAAATTCACTTTATATTATATAAAGAATAGTAGGAAACTATTTACTATTCAATTTTAAATTATAAATCATGGCATTTTAGTTGACTACGAATTTAACTTCCGGGGGACCCACTGAGAATTGAACACACTAAAAATACAACTACGAATATATATATACAAATATACTTTGGAGAGAGAACAAAAAACAGAAGTATAATATGACAAAATTATGATTTTTAAAAGTAGAAAAGACATATAGGGGAATCATATGGCTAAAAGTCAAAAACTAATACAATACCTTCCATTTAGATAAGGACAAAAAAATGTTAAAAAACTTCAACTTACAATGCAAAACACACGTAATAATTTCATTTTCCATAGGGACCATTGGATGAGTAAAGACAAATTAAGTTTTTGCCTACCATTGATTTGTTGCCCAAAAAAACATTGATGTATATTCTTTACAGGTACAACAAATTCTTAGCAATGGTTCTACTAGTGAGACTGCATCACGGACATTGGGAAAAACAATCTAATGGCATTTGGAAATTCCACAAAGAAAACATTCACCAAATGGAAGTTGTATTAGTGCCACAGAAAAACAACATATTTGATACTTGAAGAACGGGTGAAAACGCGTTGCCTTATCAATCAAAATGTTCCGATTGCAATGACATATCAAATGCTGGAATGAATGATGACAGAAGAAGACATGCGTACACCACCTATTAACATAAAAACAGGTGGGGATGCTGAGTTATTCATGGCTTTGAGGGTTGATCATTTCTTACTGGGCCTTTATGTGACAGTAGGTGGGGAAGCAATTCAACAATACCGATCATATTTAACAGTTACAAGTAATGTTGGAGGTGCACAAAACTTCCTTGGCATTCACGATTATGATATGTACGAAAACAACCCGGAATTCCAAGGAACAATTCTGACCATATGTACATATAAGCATTGATATAAACAATAATTGTTGATTCTTTGACAATTTTGACGTACGATTATTAAGCCGTAACCAGCTTTTCCCAATGAGCTTGTCCGTTCTTCAAGAAGTTCTAACCGAAAATGATCTCACGCACTTATGAGATTCTAGTAGGAAAATCTTAGAAAGGGTGACATCTAGTTTTAGAGGAAGAGCTTTGGAGGGAGAATTTCAGTCAACTGCATCGTCTATAAACGTTATAGGATCCGACACCCCTCCAAGTATCCAAGAGGACATAGATTTGTTTTTGCATAACAATGATCAAGCAGAGATACAGACGGGTGATATACTACCAACATTACATTTGGACTCTGCCGAGGGGCAAGGTAATAAATATAAAATAGTATATTCCCAATTATATAACATTATAACATACAATATAATATTCTATTTACACGTGGAAACACTTATTGTAGGAGAATCTTTCGAAGGAAGGGAGACGGAAAACCCTACGTTAAGCAAAGGGAAGGAACCGATGGTTGAAGAAGGTGGACCAAGCGAGCCATACCTTGGTATAACAATAGGTAGAGAATCCATTGAAATTAGAACAGAACTAATTCAAACCCCACGAGATGTTGAGAACCCGATCAAAGAAATGGATTATGATGGTAAGTTATTCAATAATGCTAATATTACATCGATAAATATATTATTACAGTTTACAATCATACTATCAAAATTATTTTTGGATCTAAAACCAGGGTTATTTGTGCACGAGGCGAACGACTTGTATGTCGGTATGGTATTCAAAGATTGACACGCATTCAAGAATCATTTAGCCATGTACGTAATATGACATAAATTCACTTACAAAAACATTCGATCAACTCCAAATATGATGATACTTGAGTGTACCAGAAAATCTTGCGTATGGCGGGTATACGCAATAAAGTGTTGGAGTTAGATTGGTAAGATTAAATCAATAGATAAAATGTTTTTTATATCTCATAAAACAATTTATTTAATCATAGTTTCTGTTATAGGTATCAAATTAGGCGATTACATGGACAACACTTGTAGTGTCGACGAGCGTAGCAGCTATCAGAAGCAAGCATCTTCCACATTGATTGGAAAAATAGTGAAGCGTACATACAGTGAACAAGGGACTGGACCATCTCCAAATGAGCTCCGGTAGATAATGAGAGGAGAACATGATGTCCATATCTCTTACTGGAAAGCATGGAAGTCACGAAAAATAGCGTTGGATATGGATATCGATGGAAAAAACGCGTCTTACAGGCTATTACCGTCATACCTTCAGCATCTAATAAAGGAAAATCCATATTCGATTGTATCCATGGAGTCGGTTTACGACGAAGAGGTAGGAAATCGATTCAAATATTTGTTTGTTGCAATTGGGGCAAGTGTAAATGGATATTCTTACTTGCGGAAAGTGGTCATCATTGACGGAACCCAACTCAAAGGAAAATACACTAGTTATCTCTTAACCGCAAGCTTGGAAGATGGCAACTACCAAATATTCCCATTAGCATTCGGCATTATGGCCAGTGAACACGACCAGTCGTGGGAATGGTTCTTCGAGAAGTTGCGGAATATCGTCCCTGATAAGAACGAAATTGTTTTTCTATCGGACCGGCATTTTTCAATATACTCTTCACTACGAAAGATAACACGTTATTTTAATGTTTTTACTACTCTGTTAATCTTAAACTGTATCAATATTTTTAGACATGTAAAAGATTATAAATCTCATAACATTTTATGTAAATTTATTAGGTGTACCCCCGTTGTGGACATTGCGCTTGCATTATTCATCTACAACGGAACATCCGAATGACATTTAAAGCTAAAAACCTCTGTTTCTTGGTCTCAAAGGCTGCTCGGGCATACATGAGATCGGAATTCTACACATACTTCAACGAAATTAAAAAAACAAGCCAACCTCGCGCGGAATACTTATACCAGATAGGTTTCAAACATTGGGCAAGGTTACACTTTAACGGTGTCCGTTACAACCTAATGACGAGTAATAATGCAGAGTCACTAAATTCAGTACTAAGGTGTGCACGGGAATTGCCAATTATTCCATTATTAGATTTCATCCGAACAACCATGACTACGTGGTTTGCGTACCATCGTGAGGTTTCAGCCAATGCTACAACGACGATAACACCAAAGGTGTATGAAATGGTCACAAAGAATTTCGAAGAATCATCAGATTTTTCAGTACATATGCTAAAGAAAGATGAGTGTGAAATAAATGACAAGGAGGGTGGGGTTTACGTCGTAAGTTTGGAGAAAAAGACATGCACATGTTGTGAGTTTCAAAAGTTATTAATCCCTTGTTGGCACGTTGTATGTGCAGCCGTTAATGCAAAAATTGAAGTGGACAGTTTAGTTGCACCGGAATATACCGTGGAGTATTGGAAGCAAGCTTATAAAGAAACCATTTATCCAAAAACGGATATGGAGAAAATTAATTCCGAAGAGAGTGAGACATCAGAAAACATGCTCCACCCACCATGCACAAAAAGACCTCCTGGACGACCAAGGAAAAAAAGAATCTCATCTCACGGAGAGTTAATGGTATTACCATTATATATGCAACGGATTTATTAGCACTGATATAATATTTTAACACGTAACTCTTATATTATATTGAACAGGAATATGGCCATAAGAGGAAGATATGTTGTAGCCGATGCGGAGGAAGCGGTCACAATCGAGCAACATGCAAGGAACAAATATAATCAAGCAAGTTGGGGACTAAAAACGGAAAGATGGTTGGACATTTTGTAAGGAAAGCACGCAACTAAAAAATGGGAGTGGCCTTGTCTTTTGTTTGTAAGATATTATGTACATACATCAAGGCCAATGAACTAAAATTATATGTTAAGTACAGTTATTTTGAGGGGTCTATGTCTTAAATGCGTGTAATGAACTTGAACATCCGTTATATTTGATGCTATTTAATATAAAACAATGTCAAAACGTTTTATGACTGTTAACTCCAATAATATCCAATAACAAATAATTAACAAACAACAACTGGAAATAAACTTCTAATATAGAAAAATAACATTACATCCATACTTGTTCAACAACAACCCCGATAATTAAAAATATGTGTGTAACATAAAACGTAAAGGTTAAGAATGAGGTTTCCAAACATAACATAAATCATGAGAAAGGCAAATCAAACAAGTGCTCAAACGGGGTCAACAAACAACTCGAAGAAAAGAACAACCAATTTTTGGGCTTCGGTAGTAAGAACCTCGGGGTGTAACACTCTTGCATCCATCAAAGCCAAACATGGCATGCGCTTGCATAAGAAAAATAGATGTTACACCAAAAATCTGTATGTGCAACATTCTGAGGTATACCAGAGACTCTTTGAACAGTAATCTTTGTTGGGATAAGATCCTCATCATCGCTAACCGCTTGCCGAAGTATGAATGGCAGCATCTTCACAATTGGTATAAGGTCTTTCTTGATGATACTAAGACTGCAGAATGAAGTATTGCAATCCAATACATGTAGAATCGCATCATTTAAATCAACGCAAATACCTACCCAATGCTGCCTGTCAAAGTTGAAAGGGAAATAAAGATGTCTAGAAAGGTCGACGCTAGTAACTGATTACTCAAAATAAATGAGTAAAGTAGATTGGAATTTAAACTTCCCTTTATTTTTGTTTGCAATCTTTGTAAATTTTGTGTATTGCGATGAAATGCATGAAACAAACTCAATGTCGTAGAACCCATAATCATATCCCTGATGTGCAACTTTATAGTTATCATAAGCCATGCGCGTGTATAGCATAAACGCATCAATTTTCTGTCACGTACAAAGTTAACAAATAAATATCATATTAACATTAAATAAAATAAGAAAATAGTAGAATCAATAACCTTTGAATCTGTGACCGACATTCTCTCCGCAATCGAACATATATCCATATTGGTAACAGATGTACCATTGGGAAGAGTGATTTCACTGAAAAATAATAGAATTATTAGAACAAAATTAATGTGTAACACATAAATAGAGTAAGAGTCTAATCTACTTACCATGGAGATGCCATGTTTTCATAAAGGGTCGCAAACTTGGCAGTGTAGACTACAGAGACATCAACTCCAAATTGATTCTCATCTTCACTAATTGAAGATAACTTAAAAGGAACCAATTCAGTCTGGACAGTCACATCACCGGTCCTAATCCTTTTACTCTTACGAGTAGTAGGACTAGAGGATTCGATATTTGAATTACCACCAACACTTTCTTCATTTTCCTGGAGCAACAAAATAATAACCAAATCACCGTATCAACAATTGATTATGATATTAATCACGTCAATTAAAAGAGTAATATCACAAAGATCATATAAAATATGGTAAAAATAAACCTCAACAACTACATCACCAACAACAGCCTTGCCCGGATCCGCAGATCGACCAGAAGTCATTGGTGTATCAGCACGATTGACGTTAGCATCTAAGTCCTAAAATACCGTGATCAAATATTCATAACAGTTACATATCAAAGTAGCATATAACGCTTTAATCATTTCATAATTTTATAAAGGTTTATATACCTCTCCAACAACATCAGAACCAACATTCGCATGAACATTCATACCTTCATCCTGCATATCATATATGAAAAATATTGTTAAGAGATACCAACATCATCAAAATACAGAATTGGTTGATAACACTAAAGTTGTATTGTAAAATATCTGATACAACCCAACATATTTACGTACGTTGAATGAATTATATTATTAATTGAAAGACAAACGAAATACATACCTCATCGCCATGTCCATCATTGTCATTGACATTGTCGTTAACATCCTTGTTATTGGTGCATTGAGCATTCATATCTAAATCCTATATATCAACATAAACAATTTATGAAGAAGTTCAACCATAGTGGAACAAATGAAATGGAATTACTTACAAATTCATTGTTGTGGGTCGTATCAACAGTAGTGGGTTCTTCCAAGACAGCGCCTTTGTCTGATCCAATTTGACTACCATTCACCGTGTTGGGTCCTTGTGGAGCACATTTACCCGAATACAATGACAAAACTTCAGAGAGGCCAGTGAGAATAGAATCTTGCATCGTATTAACCCTAGCTTCCAAGACGGCGGTCAATGCTTCCTCTATCGCCTTCACAGCTTCTTTTATCTTCTCAACAACCCTAGAAACAATTTGGTTAGATATCGTTTGATAACTTATCGATGATTCTCCAACATTCGAAGATTTTTCTATATCCTTTTGTTTCTGGTTTTTTTCTTTAATTTCTCCTCACGCATTGTAACAAGATCCAAATCAGTAATGCCACCATGAAGCATATCATTACAGAACTCAAAATCGGTACCAACCAACCCAACTAGGGCTGGGTTTTTGGTGAAAACCGAAAAACCCAAACCGACCGAACCAAAATTTTTCGGTTTCGGTTTTAATTTAATTTTAATCGCTAAACCGATTGGCTAAATAATTAATTTTATTCAGTTTACATTTTGGTTCGGTTCGGCAATATCAAACCAATCGGTTTTTTAAACCGAAAATCTGCTGACCTATATAAATCGCAGCCCTAATTTTTTCAGAGAAACTCTCTTCTCCTTATGCTGCCGATCAGAAATTTTTTTCCATCTTGTTCCTCCTCCTCCTCTTCTTCTTCTTGTTCTTCTTCTTCCTCCTCCTCTTCTTCTTCTTGTTCTTTTTCTTCTTCCTCTTCTTTTTCTTCTTCTTCTTCTTCCTCTTTTTCTTCTTCTTCTTCCTCTTTTTTTTCTTCTTCTTCTCCTCTTTATCGGCTGTGATTTTTTATCAACTGCGATTTTTTCATCACGATCTGGTAAGTTTAAAGTGAACTTTTGTTAGGGTGAACTTTTGTTATACTCATTCAAGTGGTGTAGCCATTTTCATACGATTTTTTAGTTCGCAAGTGTTGTAGCCATTTTTGATCTTTTTTGTAAGCTTCTTTTTGTAAAACGATCTGATCCTTTTTGTAAGCTTCTCTCACGGGCTTCTCTAGATTCGCCTAGGTGCATTATAGAGTTATCATATAGCATCCACGTCTTCTAGTGTTTGTGTTTGTGTTGATTTTAAGTGTTGTCTTATCTCTTAATTTAGATTGTGTTATGAAGACTTTAGCATATTTGGGTTTGATGTTTGTTTTGTGACTGCCATAAGATAAGAGGATGATTTAGATTTTAGAGTAAGCCTATTTATCATTTGGTAGTCCCGTTAGACGATCATACTAATTAGCGCAAGGTTGTTATGAGACAATTATTCCAGTTAGTTTATTACATTGTCTCGTGTGGAACATCTGTTGAGAAGAATACTAAATCTTGCAGGCCTTATTAGTTAATATCAAACCCTTTATACATATATGTTCTCAAGTAGCTTTTAACTTTTTAAACTATATTCTGAAGGCAAATATTAAAGTGCAATATACTATTAAGAAGTGTTTTGGCTTAATAATGAGAGTTTAGACATCCATAACATGTTTTTCTTGGACCTTGACCACAAAAACATTCTTTGAAAACCATAAGAACCGAACCTTATTAGGTTCTAATATATTGATTTGCTTTGCTCTTCTTTTCTAACAACCGGATAGAATGATTAGTCGAATTAGTTTGTTATGAGTAACCTCAAGCTAGTGCATCTATAAGTAGGTTTTTGTGTTAGCTGCAAATTGGAAATATATCGTAACAGTATTTTTTCCTTTATCAATATCATCTCTATGTGTGTATTGCTTTTACTCTAATGGCGGATATGTTATTTAATCTATATATTTTCTTCA